>CAUYRH010064789.1:0-20497 GCA_963574655.1 Perodicticus potto | reverse complement strand
ACATGTATACCATGGAATACTACGCAGCCTGGTGTTGCTTTTTACTTGAAAGCCAGCCCTGATGAGCTGTAGTAAAGCAGAGTGGTATAAAGATCACCAATTGTGGAGTCATACAAGTAAGGGTACAAATGTCCTAAGAATCATGACATAGGCAAGTTATACAAAAGTTTCTATGGCACAATAAAAGTTTAAACAAAAGTGCTGAGTCTCAGCTTTCTTCTCTGTGAAATGAGAAAAGGCACATCTAAGAACTAAGTGAGATGCAGTGTCTGACACACAGTAAGCTCATGGCAAGTGGCAGTTTGCTTCCCTTCATAGCAGACTGTGCAGAATGCACTGCAGAAAGCACTGCAGAAAGTTTGTGATGTTTGCTTTCTTCTTCTTTCAGATTGTAAAAGGATTAAGCTGTTAGATGTCGTGTTTGTGTTGGATCATTCAGGCAGTGTAGAATTACAGCAGGAGCATATGATTAACCTAACTATTCATTTGGTGAAGAAAGCAGATGTTGGCCATGACCGAGTGCAGTTTGGAGCTCTCAAATATGCTGAACACCCAGAAGTCCTTTTCTACCTGAACACATACACAAACAGATCAGCGATCATCGAGAATCTGAGAAGGCGCAGGGATGTTGGAGGGAGAACCTTTACAGCCAAGGCTCTCGAGCATGCAGATATCCTGTTCAGAGAGGAACATGGTAGTCGCATCAAGCAAAACGTGAAGCAGATGCTGATCGTCATCACTGACGGGGAATCCAATGATCGAAATCTGCTCAATGACACAGCATTGAAATTGAGAAACAAAGGCATCACCATCTTTGCAGTGGGTGTGGGAGAGGCCAACCAAAAGGAACTTGAGGCTATGGCAGGGACTAAAGACAACACTATCCATGTAGATAATTTCGACAAACTGAAAGATGTTTACATGCCTATACAGGAAAGCCTGTGTACTAACGCACAAGAGGGTAAGTTATTATTGTTAAAGTTTCTATGGGGCAATACAAGTTTAAACAAAAAGTACATTTTGTCTTGGCTTCTAATTACCTATGTGTCATGAGCTGAATATTTCTCTGCTTAGGGTAGCAGTTCTCTTACCTCTAAAAGAAATGAATTGATTGGGTAAGATCCCAAAAGTCCCCTCCCACCCCAGCATGCATTGAACAGATCATACAGGAAAGTTCCAGAAGCATTCCTCAGTTTGGCCACCCTATTGCCATTTCTTTTTGGAAGAAAGTAACCTTAAGGTTACCTTCACCTTACCCCATTTAGTGGCTACTCATGCTGCTCCATTTAGTTAATTGTCTTGATAGAGACACTGGCATCAGTTTCATGCCAAACTCAAATGGAGAGTTTCAAGGTTTGAAATGATAGATTTTCGTCTTTAAAGATCCAGCAACCTCTAAATGGAATTGTAGATATCCTGTGGGGTCATTGAAGGTTCAAGTGTTCCAATGTACTTTTCTGCATAATGGGCTCTTGTGCTGATAGCAGGATTTGAGAGTTGAATGTGGGGTACTGGAGTTTAGCTGACAGCGGCAGGGAGAGAAGGGGACTGAGCTGATAATGAGCCATGCTGGGGTGAGTAGGATGAAGGCAAGTGAGGAAAGGGTGAGATTTACCATATGGTCTCAAAAGCTGCAAAACCCCACAAGCCACCTAGGGAGGGCTGCTGTGCCTCCTTGGAAGATCTGAATCCTGAGTTTTGTATTGGTCCCATCCTCCCAACCTGGCAAATGAATCAGTCAGCTAACTCCCTTTTCTTCTTTCCTTCTTCACTTCTTCCCTCTGTCTAGAGGTACAGACACCAGCTCCCTTCCATAGTAATTGTGTGCTCTTAGGCATGTCACTTCACCTCTGAATTCCATGTCAATATTTATAAAATTAGAATAACTCTTCATATGGTGGCTGTAAATATTATGTTATTATATGTAAAATATCATTTTAAAATGATATTTCTCAAAATGAGTGTGAAGTGGCAGCATTAATAGTAGCAAGAGTACTAATTATAGTACAGTAGTATTATTACCTGGATTTGGGTGAATGTTCCAATCTGGGTATGTTGAAGAGTCTCGTAGTTTTTGTAATTACTTTTTAATGAGTACACTAAATCCATTCAAACTTTCTACTTTTCCTTCTCTGATTTGTTTTCAGTGTCTTTGCAAATGGATCATGAAAATAACTAGAGCTTGAAAAAATTAGAGTTTTTTTTTCAAGCTCTATTGATCTTTCCCCTTCTTGCTGTTTTTCCTTCCTTTTGAGAGTCAATCAGCGATTCTCTCTTTTGTTAACATATCTCGGTTTGCTCCTAATATAAAGCAATTGAAGTATTTGAGTAAAGGAAAAAATTAGAATGATTCATAAGGAAAATAACTTACACCTTCTTTCCTTTTGCAGTCTGTAACCTTCAGGAAGCTGATGTGATTTTCCTTTGTGATGGCTCTGACAAGGTATCTAACTCAGAGTTTGTTACCATGACAACTTTCTTGTCAGACTTAATTGATAATTTTGACATTCAGTCTCAAAGAATGAAAATCGGTATGGCTCAATTTGGAAATGACTACCAAAAAATTATAGAGTTGAAAAACTCTCTTACTAAAACTCAGTGGAAGACTCAAATTCAGACTGTCTCCAAGAGCAGCGGGCATCCAAGAATTGACTTTGCCCTCAAACGCGTGAGCGATATGTTTAATCCATCTGCTGGTGGGAGAAGAAATGCTGGTGTCTCTCAGACTTTGGTTGTTATCACATCAACGGACCCCTACTATAATGTGGCAGATGCGGTAAAAACCTTGAAAAATCTTGGAATTTGCGTCCTGGTTTTGGGCATAGGAGATGTTCATAAGGAACAGCTTCTGCCGATCACAGGCAATTCTGAAAAAATAATTACTTTCCAAGAATTTAATAAATTAAAGGATATAGATGTGAAAAAAAGAATGGTCCGTGAAATCTGCCAGACATGTGGAAAAACCAGTGAGTCCTCTTTGATTTTATTCAGTTACAACTTCCTGTCTTTCCATTTCCCAAGGGTGTTTCATGGGCTGGCTCTTAGTCTAGCAGAACATGTTTTTATTATGAATTGTGTGCAGTAAAGAGAGACTTCTCTGCTTCCAGAAAGTTTGGATCAGTCACACTCCATCAAAGATAAGGAGAGGGTGCAGAGGTTAGAGGGGGCTTAGGGCTGTGTCCTCTGGTCAGCCCTGTCCCCGCACTGCCATCATTCTCCTGTTACCGCCTGAATCTCAGGCCTCTATTTCTGCTCTCTCCTCTTCCAGAATTCCTAGGACAGTGCCCTGGGAATTCAGTGGGAAGTTAAATAGACATTTGCTGATTGGAAGTTTTACTATTTTAACTTTGTTAGATCATCTTGTAAGGGACTCCCGTGTGTGTGTGTGTGTGTGTGTGTGTGTGTGTGTGTGTGTGTGTGTGTTTACAATGTATCTTTTCTTCTTTTAATGATGACTTTTATGTAATCATAACATAGTAAAGATTTGAATTGTTCTGAGAAATTATTTAATCCAGAGGTCACAAAGGCAAATGGCTTCAAAGACCAAGTGGATGATGGAGAGGAGTCAAGTGGGCAGAGCATGAGGAAAATGAAATGAAGAACAATGACCCATCCCACAAGAATGTCGTTACTCACCTCCAGCTGAGCATAGCCATGGCCCCCTCAGGCTCTATTGGGATGACAGCAAGTTAGGAAACAAGAATGAAAATATTGTGTAGAATTTGCATAGCCTATAGAAATTCCTCAGAGTGCTTATTATGTTTCTAGAGTAGTTATGGTAAAAGCCACTTCTTTTATAAATACTTGTTAGTCTTTCCAAACTTTCCAGACCTTTCATATTCCATTTGGGTGCTCAAACAGAGTCCGATTACAGTGGCAGAAAGATCTCTAGACCTGGAATCAGGAATCCAGAGTTCTAACTCTGGTTCAGCAGCAACCACCCCCATAATTCACTGTCTTCCCATCTGTAAAACAAGACTGGACAGGATCAGAATAACCAACTGGCACCTTGCACACTCAGTTTGCTCATCATTCCTGGTGTTGACAACTTGCTAAATTAATTCACAGCATTTACCAACTGGAGATTTTATATTAAACATGTAGGTGTCAGGTTCTTCTTTGAAAAACTAGAAGTTCTGGGAACACAAGGCCTCATTTCCCACATAGCTACTCTCAGCTGGGGATGCACAGTGAATGTCCCTAGAGACAGACCATTGTTCTCCAGTTCAGTTTTATCCCATCTGGCCCATTTCACTTATCTACATTACCTACCATAGCCTCTACAGCCTTTTGTGTGCGTGATCTCTAAAAATTAAATAATCTCCAAGGACAGTTCAAATCTTTAACTTATTAGGATTATATGAATCAAAATATGTCACTATTAGAAGAAAAACAGTGTGCACCCATGCGTATGTGCCCATGTACACAAAGCCACTGGAAACTACACTGTGGTTTAAAATTTAAATAGCTATTGGAGCATTTAATATTTATGAAGGGACACAGAAAACCCCTGTATTATGGCTAGCGCAGCCAGTATCTTGCCTCTTGAACATGTTTTGGGTACTAAAGACCCTCTAGCATGACAGCTCTCCTTTCTCCTGCCCTATCTGCCCTTCCCTACTCCTGTCTACTCATTAATTTTGACTTCTTTCCTTTGGTCTCCAGATTGCTTTGTGGATGTAGTGGTCGGGTTTGACATTTCTACTCGCCTGCAGGGGCAGCCTTTGTTCCAGGGCCATTCCCTGCTGGAAACCTACCTCCCAGGCATCTTAGAGGACATCACCTCCATCAGGGGGGTGAGCTGTGGGGCAGGTGCAGAGGCGCAGGTGAGCTTGGCCTTTAAGGTGAACAATGACCAAGAATTTCCTGCCAAGTTCCAAATCTACCAGAAAGCAATGTTTGACAGCTTGCTGCAAGTCAAAGTCAGCGGGCCAACTCATCTGAATGCACAGTTCTTGCAATCTCTGTGGGACACATTTGAGGATAAGTCAGCATCCCGTGCTCAGGTAGCCACATCACATTTTACCTCTCATCTCTATGTTCTTCTGTTTGTTCCTCTCGCCCCGTTATATATTTAATACTCACATCGAACCATTCTCTGTTTTTCCCTTTCTGTAGGTGCTGCTCATCTTTTCTGATGGTCTCCAGGGTGAAAGCAACATAATGCTTGAAGATCAATCGGACAGACTCAGAGAAGCAGGTATTGGGATGAAATTTTAAACGACGAAGCATAGACTTTGCTGAACTCGTCTCCCCTTTGTCAGGTGCTCTAAATCTTGGGATCTGTCTGGACACTTGCTGTAGATGCTGTTGGTGCCCCGCCAAACCCTTTGACCAGTGCCCATACCTCCTCCTGTTGTGCAAATGCTCTGGCCAAGTGCTTGTACTTGTGACCTTTACAGATGTTTACCCTTGAGTGACATAAAGCGCATGCCTAGGCATATTATTTGGAGTAGGGGTGGGGCTATACCTTGTCCCACCTTGTTGATGAGGGGAACTATCAGTGACACAGAGAAAAAAAGCCTGAACTCTTGCCTCCAGTGAGTCAACTTGGGGACAATTTATACTCCAGAGTCCCTCTGAATCAAGCCAAGGCTAAGACTTTGCTGAACTATATTCCTACTCATAACTTCCCATTCTCTATCATGTTTCTCTCCCTCTCTTTCTTTCTCTATCTCTCTCTACTACATATACACAAATCCTCACTCAGATTCCACTTCTAAGGAACCTGACCTAAGACACCTTTTCTTATTTCTGATTATGCACGTGAAAGACACAACATGGCTTTGGAAAAGCACTTCTCACGATATACCTTCTCTCCATGTTATAGCTTCGGAGGGAGCCGGAAGCTCAGTGCAGAAGCTGAGGGTTGTATACCGTGTTGGGAGAGTCCACTATATCAGGCAGGATGCCAGAGTGTCACTTCCCACATTCAATGTCCCAGGTGTATCAGATTTTCTTTTTTCCCATTCTTCTCCCAATATAGTTTACACTTTCATTTCTCCTCATCCTTAATTAGTGCTCTCCTCCAACCTTTCTCTCTAATTATTCCCCCATCTCTCGTTTCTGGTTCTGTTTCTTGACCAATTTCCATTCATCCTTTAGAATCAGGGTAGAAATCAGTCTTCTAAGAAAACTTCCATGATGCTTCACGTCTGAGTTAGGAACTTATCTAGGCTCTCCTAGAACCCGATGTTCCCTCTCAAAGCAAATATCTTATTATTGCCCATCTGTTCCAATGGACCATGAACTCTGTGAAAAATTCATCTTGTATCTCTACATAATAGACTTCTACTAAAAACATTTGTTTAACCAGTGAGTGATTTAATAAATGAGTAATGAGTAAATGAATTAATGAACTGAATATAGTAAGGATTTGGGGTGAAACTGGAATCACTCTGGGCTTTCCTTACATCTTCACAGCCTGTCATCCTCCAAGGCTGATTGGCATTGGGGATAACATGAAAATTATCATTAATTTATATTTAGAAAAATTCAGAAAAGCTCTCTAAAGATGAACAATGCCGTTTCTTAAAAATTACTTTAAAATGCCCAAGAATTGCATTAAAATTGGCTGTAAGATGTTGAACACAGTTTTCTGCTAGTGTTTTTCTGTAGACTTGTAGTTAGTTTCTCTTAAATAGTTTTTCTCATGGGGTTTCATGCTAAAGTCAGTGACCAGAGCCAGTGCATACTCAGAAAATGCAGGCAAAGATTTGTTGGCTGTTTCTTCATTTCTTGGAAGTACTACTTCCCTTATGTTTGTTTTTTTTCCTTTCTGATTCATTCAGTAATGCCACTAAGTAGAAATATATTGGAGTTCACCGCGTTTTTCATGTACATACATACAACCCCTTCCTTTTCCATCTTTTATTTTTACTGAGTAGGACTTGATGCTCTGCTGGTGGTTTCCCTTAACACCACTGCTCATCATGAGTTTTCCAGCTTTGAATTTGGAAAAGGATTTGATTACAGGACTCACCTGACCATTGGAATGAGAGAACTGGGCAAAACACTATCACAGTACTTGGTGAGTTGGTGGACAAAAATATCCAGTTATTCAAAATACCATGACTACATTGGAATCTTGATATGAATTTTCAAAGAACTGCCTTGTTTTATCTCACCAAATTAGGTGCCTTATCTTTAGTATATAAAAAAGTGTTAATGACCAGAACATTAGGGTATCCATATTTTGTTTTTGCATATCCTTTCATTTTTTTTTGTCATCTCATTAAATAAATACACAGGGAACTAACAAGCCTGTCAGCCACTATCAAATTAAAAAGCTCCTAACAATTTATGCTACAGACATTTCAGGAAACAGGAGGCTGGCAACTAGAAGAAAGTCCCAGGTGAACTTGGGCTGTGGTTATCTCAATACTGGGTGCCTTTTCCATGAATAGAGGCCATTTCTTCAGAGAGGGGATGTTAGCAGTGCAGTTGTTAGCCTGGTGCCCACTCTGCAATATTAAATCACAAAGCACCTCTTACTTTCTGTGAATACAATTCTTATATTCTTATGCAATAAAATTTCTAACAATTGTTACTCAGCTTTCCTTTTTTTTTTTGTCCAGGGAAATACTGCAGAGAAGACCTGCTGCTGTACGTTTTGTAAGTGTCCAGGGGTTCCAGGAAGTCAAGGGACCCAAGGAATACAAGCCATGAAGGTGCCATTCACTTGTGATATTATTTTACCTAATATGCCTTGATTTGTACAGGTGGAACTGAGACTGAGTGGTTGAATTCACCACCTTCTTTCAATGCTAATATGATTGCTTTGGCCATTTCATGTGACTTTTATTAGGTAGAAGCCAGTTTGAAAGGGCTCACTTTTGATCCTGCTTGTAAGAAAAACTCCCTTTTCTCTTATATATCCTTGGTGATGTTGCTACTTGGTTTTGCAATTTACATTTTTGTACCTGCTTTAAACAGTTTGAAAGGTGACAAGAGGTGTTTGAAATAGTGGAGATGGAGCTAGGCACGGTGACATACATCTATGATCCCAGCTGAGACAGGAAAATTGCCTGATCCAAGAGTTTGAGACCACCCTGAGCAACATAGCAAGATCCTGTCTCAATTAAAAAAAAAAAAAGAATAGTGGAAAGTTGTGTTTCATCAGCAATGGAATGAACTACAAGAAGATCATAGAATTGCAGATTAATAGTCCTTTAAAAAACAAGTTATAAAAGATTAAATTACACAACAATAATAAGTACACCACAGTATTTTCTATAAAATACTCTATGTCAATGAAAATGAATGAACTACAGCTCCATGCAACAACATGAATAAATTTTACCAACACAGGAGTGAACAAAAAATGTGAAACATAGATGAATACTTATGGTGTGATTCCATTTATAAAAAGTTTGAAAAAAAAGGCAAAACTAAGGTACAGTGTCTAGGGATGAATATTTAAATAGTGAAAGACTTTTATAAGGCAAGGAACTCTTATAAAAGTCGTGAGTTTACTCCTGGGTGGGGTGGGTGGGGATGCGGATTGTGATTGGGGCAGGTATGGTGCCTAGGACCTGGAATGCTTTATTTTTTGACCTGGGTGGTGGCCACACAGACCTTATTTGTAAATATAATAATTGTAAATTTGCCAGGCACAGTGGCTTATGCCTATAATTCTAGCACTCTAGGAGGCCAAGGTGGGCATATTTCGTAAGCTCAGGAGATAGAGACCAGCCTGAGCTAGAGCAAGACCCTGCTCTAAAAATAGTTGGGCATTGTGGCAGGTGCCTGTCATTCTAGCTACTTGGGAGGCTGACACAAGAGAATCATTTAAGTCCAAGAGTTTGAAATTGTTGTGAGCTATGACTCCATGGCACTCTACCAAGAGTGAAAAAGTGAGACTCTGTCTCACTAAAAAAAAAAAAAATATATATATATATATATAATTATTGCATAAAGTTCATTGTTAAGCTGTACTTTTATATTTTATTCGCTTTTATGTACTTTTACAAAGGTAGTTTTGATATCACAATGAAAACGAGTTTGCTTTTTTTTTTCTAAGATCAACTTCAATATTTGTGAGTTCTGCTTTGTCCATGATTGTGGAAAGATACTAATATATTGAACTTTTTATTGCATTGCGATGTTTTGTTTAGTGCAGGTTCCTCCCTCATTGCTTTGCTCCGATCAATATTAGAATTATGTTCCAGGAGCGCCCCCCCTTCCCACCCATGGTACAGCAAACAGAGACCTAGGACCTATGATAGAGGGTGAGAGAAAGCAGAACTCAAACAAGATCTTGGCTACAAATAAGCCACAAAGCATTTAAACCACATGTGCCTGAGGGAGAGACGACTGTAATGTAAATACTTATATGCTCCTCCTTTTTGGAAATGCTTACATGTTCTTGAGCTCTCAAAAAATCAGGAGAAAATAAAATGCTTCCTTTGGAAATGTTTTCAATTTGCCTGCTAAAGAGTCGTGGCTGGTGCAGCTGTCCTCTCTGCAAATCCCTTAAGCACAAGCACAGCCCTTCAGTCCTCCCTGCAGGTGGGTTCCCAAGGTCAGTCTCCCCAGGTGTTCAGAACACTGCCTTCTGCAGAGGGCCTCCAAAGATGAGTGTGAGCACAAAAGCCAGCTCCGGATGTTGTTAGAGTTTCCCCAAACTCATAGCCACATTTGCAAACAAGTTGAAGAGAGGGAATGCCTAATCATTTCACAAGTTTGAATTGATGGGGGATGGCTACAATTTATTTTTCTCTCTTTCTTCCTAGGGTTCCTCAGGTCTGAAGGGCAGCAGAGGACATAGGGGAGAAGATGGAGACCCTGTAAGATTTTGTGACTCTCCCACGATACATACTTTTTGGTTTTCTTTTTCATGGAAAAGCTTTATTTTTTTCACACAGAAGGGATAGATGGAGTTTTATTCATATGTTTAGTTTTTGTAGTTTGGGGGGTGGGTGGAAATCATTGTTTTTCTTTTCCTTTCTCCTTGTCCTAATCACGAGGCACTCGCTAAATCTGTATTTTAAGGAAGGAGGGAATAGGCTTTCACGCATGTGGCCTGGCATGCTTTAATTAGTGGCGGAGTGCTAGGCATCTTCCTCTCCATGCCTAAGCAGGGCGCAGCAGGTTTCTGCTAGGAGACTCTCTTTGCACCTGAAACCCAGTGCCTCGCACTTGGCTATGGGCCTGCACTGGAGCTCACAGGCCTCCACAGAAAGGGAAGTGGGCAGGGCATCACAAGGCCCGGCTTCATGTTTAAACGCTACACAGAGACTTGCAAACCTCAGTGCCTAACTCTGAAACCAAAACTTTCACTTGGTTTGCCAAAATATGAAAATAAATTTGAAGTGACCAAAATCATGATGGACGGCACATTTAGAATGGGTGAAGTTTAGGAAGCATCCAAACTGGATCTTTATCCCTTTTAGAATTAAGGCCAGTTTCTCATCTGGAAAGCAAGTTATAAGGATTAAAAGCAAAGATTCACACTGCTAAGGGTTGACCTAGATGTGGAACAAGGTACTTAACTTTTAGCCCTTAGTTTCCTCATCTTGAAACATTTATAAATTCCTCTAGGACCCAGATGCTAATCTAGTTTATAAAATGACCACTGAGGGGGATGCTCTAACTCACCCACTCTGGCCCTCAGGGAGATCTTGTCACCCGACTATCTCTTTGAGTGTGGGGAATAGCGTCACCCATCTGCCTGGCTGTGAGACCACAGCTGGCTGAGAGTCCAGGCGTGTGACGCTGCAAGGCTTAGTTAGGTACCTCTCAGCAATCTGTGGTCATGGCTGAGGGCTTCTCATTTTACAGGGAATAATCCTGAGAGTGAAGAAAGCAAAGGAGGAGGGAAAAATCACTTCTCCTCTCTCTTACTAGAAAGGAAAGAATTAGGCTCATTGCTAAACAATTATTTTTTCATGCAACAAACTGAGTAACTATTATGTACCCAGACCTGAGCCTACCACAAGGGACACAAAGCTGAAAGAGACAGTTGGGGTCCGTGCCCTCAAGGGGCACAAAATTGTCTTCTCTTGAGATTCCTTTTTCTCTAGCATTTACTTGTATTTAAATATTTCCTGGGAGAGTTGGTGGGAGACGCTTGTGTCATTGATCTTGAGTGCTCTTCCCTATGTGGATGAACTGACATTGGGACTCTTTAACCTGGTAACCAATTCTTTCTGTAAGAATTGGCTCTTCAGTGGTGTCACCTTCCAGCAAGCATTTCCACTCAGCTCCAGGGCCCTAGATCTGACTTGTTTCTATGCCATCAGCAGTGTTCACTCTCCCCCAGTGTAGCAGGTGGGCCTTGGGCTCCTAGGATGTCAGGGCCCACGTGTATTACTGGAGGATTTGTAAGGCTGCTACAAAGTGAAGTGACTCTGAAACTCTGACTGTGCTGTCTGAGGAGGGCTGAGCTCATCCTTTTTGTGATCTTGGATCTGTAGAGAAGCTCTGAAGGTTGACAGGGAATATGTTTGAAGACAGAGGGAAAAATAGATTTAAATGAATGAGCTCTCAGGAGCATTTGCTTTATCTAAAGCTCAGAGTGTCCATGTGTTCTGGCTTAACTCTCTGAAAGAAAACCACTGGCAGCTTCTGACATTAAAGCATCACTTTGGATACCTATTTGTGTTCTTTTTCTCAGGGAAGACGAGGAGAAATAGGACCCCAAGGAGATAAAGGGATTGCAGGCTGTGTGGGAGAGTGGGGTCAGAAGGTACGGCACTTCCAAAAATGACATTTCCTATTCCCTGTAACACCTTTTTCCTCCTCCATTCCTTCCCTCCCTCATTTTTTCTCTTCCATCACTCTTCTCTGTTTCCCTTTCTCCACTTAGATTAATTCTTCTTCTTCATAATTTCAAGGTGTCTTTAGCATTAATTAAGTTCTACCTATAACCCCTTTGTGGATGTATAGCAAGAAGCAATTAAAGAAAAGCACACTCACTTGAGGGAGGCAGCCCCTTCCTGCCACAAAAATTCGGAATCCACATTGTCTTTGGTACGTCAGTGAGAGATACTTAATCTTTTGCAGGGTGCCGAAGGATTTTCTGGATATAAGGTACTGGAGTTCCTTGTTAGTCCAATTTGATCTCTTAATGGGATTAGTTTCCCAATAGGAATGTAGCAGGGACTCCCCTTTACCTGACTGCTGCCTATTGCTGTCTCTCAGGGGGAACAAGGAGATGATGGCATCAATGGGCTCGATGGGGAAGAGGTAAGCCATAATTCCACAAGTATCACAAAAACCGTCATGAGGCTAAAACCCAATTATAGCACAAGAATACAGGGGAAAGGGCAAGTAAGGGGAGGGGAGGGGGAAGGATGGGTGGAGGGAGGGCAATTGGTGGAATCACACCTACGGTGCATCTTAGCAGGGTACTGGTGAAACTTATTGAACATAGAATATCAATGTCTTCATATAGTGATTAAGAAAATGCCATGAAGGCTATGTTTAACAGTTCAACCAAACTATTTCAGATTGTATATGAAGTCAGCACATTGTGCACCATGATTGCACTAATGTACACAATTATGATTTAATAAAATTATTTAAAAAAACCGTCATGAGGTTGATAGATGTTTTTTTTTTAAATGGGATTTTTGTTTTCCATATTTCTTTTAGGGCTTTCATGGATTTCCTGGAACAAAAGGCAAAAAAGGTGATCCAGGATCTCCGGTAAGACTTTCAATACACCAAAGTAGAATTTGGTAACAGAGATATTCTCAACTGCTGTGTGTCAATGGTTATTGGAGAAAAAACTGGCAAGTGACTTAACTACATAATGAAGACCTATTACCACTGAATAGATGCTAAATTTCCATTTGGAGGAAGTGAGTGACCATGTAATTTTGAAGAATTTCCAGCTAGAAAAGTTCAATGCATACAAGGTTCTTCTGTGAGCACGTTTTTTAGAAGTCTGAAATGAATGCTTTCGACTGTCAGTGGTTTCTGTGTTCTCTTTATTATGTCTGAGAAAAATCAAAGGCAAGAGAAAGAGACAAAATTATTTTGTGGCCTTGGTATAGCAAATCACAGTGAAGTTTTTTTTTTTACTTTAAATTCAATACCCATTAATATGTGCCTGCTTGATTTTAAGCAGCTTGACATTTATGTTCGGATCTATTTATCATTTTTGACCACCTGTCATGTGCTAGGCAATGAGTTATTTGCTAAAGAATCAGAGATGAGCCACTTAATACTGTCCTCAAGGATCCCGCAGAGTCACTGGGGAGACGGGCATATCCATACTGTGATGACACAGAATGTGATTGAGGCCACATGGCAGCTTCTACGTGGGAGTCCAGAGAAGGCACCTAATCAGGCTGCAGGGGGGGTGAGTGGGTGTCTTGGAAGTCTTCCTGGGGGAAGTGATCCCTGAGCTGAAGTGCATAGGAATTCATCAACGGACTTGAAGCACAGCAAAGATGTGGAGGAAGGGCATTCCAAACAGTAGGAACAGCATGATCAAAGACATGGGATTTGGGGCACTGCAAAGTTTTCTGCCTGGAAGGAGCATTAGAGTATAGGTAATGAGAGGTAAGGTTCAAGAGGTGGCAGGAAGAGGTCGGGATGGCACTAGTGAGCCACATGGGAGGATTTTGGCTTTAACCATTAGGCAATGGGGAGCCATTGAAAGATTTTAAGCAGCAGGATCACAAGCAAATTTGCATTTTAGAAATATTACTTGGCAGCAGCGTGGAAGATGTGTTGCAGGCGACATGGTGCAAGGCAGGGATGAGAGGCAGATCTGTAGTAATATGATGAGAAGTGATGAAGCTTCTAACAAAGCAGTGGCAGTGAGGACTGACACAGGACACAGTAAGGACACAGCATGGCCCAAGCTGGGGTGAGACGAGTGGCCACCGGGCACAAAGGACACCCTCACTCTCAGAATTATGTAAGTGAAGGCCTCCCTACCATTCGCATCTGGGTGCCTCTCTTGCCTCACCCTAGTTCTGGCTCTGGGACATAAGTTTCTAGATCTGGATGGCCAGAGGACTAGAAAATGGAGACTCAGTCAGAATATCTGCAAGAATCCTAGCTTGGGTGTTTAGTTGGGAGCAGGTGGGTGTGAGGTAACAATGGAACATCCCTGTGGAGGTTTCCAGTGGGAAATGCAATTATTGATGTTAGAAGTGGCCAGACTGGCTGGGATGTAAAATATTATATGTGACATATCATATTGTGATTATCTAAATTTAAATTAATTAAATTAAAAAATCTGCCCCTTGGTTGCACTGACCGCATTTCAAGTGCTCATTAGGCACTGGCTAGTGACTACCACCCTGGACAGCACAGGTACAGAATATTTCCAACACTCGAGGAAGTCTTGTTGGCCAGCTGGACCACAAGCAATTTTCTAATTTCTCAGCCTCCCTGTAGGTAATCCTGACCATAGGCTTAAAACTGAACTTAGTATTATTTGGGAAGACGAAGGGAACATAGCCGAGATAGAAGGAGGAAGAATATTTTATCTGATTGATTACTCCCCTCCCAGTCTATAGTTGACACATTTGCACCATTACATAACTTTCCTGCAGGTGAAATCAGAAGATCATTTTATTTTTCTCTTCAGGGCAGCCCAGGTTCAAGAGGGCCCCCTGGGGGATATGGCGAGAAGGGCTTCCCAGGAGATCCAGTAAGTTAGAAAGGCCAGCAGGCTCTGACTTTTATATTTGCTCCCCAGATCCCATCTCCTTTCTTTTTGTGTCCCTGCTAACCAGAAGGCAAATGTTTGTCTTGGGAGTAGGGCCACTAGGTGTTGAACGAGGCTTTGGGAAAAGTCTGTCTGTGTTTGCTCTGAATTGAAGATTTAGAACTGGGAAATAAAGCTCCACTTACGAATCCTTAGGGTATGTTGAGGCTTTCAAGTTCCTTTGGAGCAAAATTTCCTCTGCTTATTGGATTTCTAATCCAGCAGACCTGCAGATTCCCTATTTGCAGAATCAGTTACAGGGGAATCTTATTACAGGCTTGAGAGAGTGGCCTAAGAATGTTTGGCCCAGTGCATTAGTGAAGCTGCCAATGTGAAGAGGAGAAAAATCACATGTAGAAAACACTTCTATAATTCTTCATTTATTACAAAATCTCCTTCACATTTGGAGAAATATTGTTCTCATTTGTTCAAAAAATCCTATCAGTTTCAAATATCAAAAATTTTTTCATGTCTCTCATCCCTTAATAAAGATTAACTTAGTACCTGAACATCTTACCATTTTGCCAAAAAAACCCCTGACATTTGTGAATTCTAAATACTTTAAAAAATCTTTTTCTAGGGCAATCCAGGACAAAACAATAACATCAAAGGACAAAAGGGCTCCAGAGGCGAACAAGGAAGACAGGTAATTGGATCTATTTTATACATATGAGTTAATTAATTCTATTACTAAGATAAGTAAATTTAGTAAAGTATATAACCCTGTTGTAATTGAATAAACACCCAGAAGTCTATGTCTAAAAGAGCCTTAATTTCTTAAAATAAGGCATGTTTTATAGTAGGCTATATGGCTATAGAGCAGAATTATTAAGTTCCTGGCAAGCGATATTATTTGGGAGAAGTTGTAATAGTATTGCATATTGATATTCCTTTTTCTTAAAGGGTATAGAACTGACAGTGTTAATCTTCAAAATGATTGGAACAGGACACATCTATTCTGTTTTTAACAGTTCTTGGGGTTTTGATGCTGATGCCTTTATAATTAATTCAGAATCCGTTACCTTTTAATCTTGCGGGAACTGTCTTATTTATAGGGTAGAACGGGACAGAAAGGAGCACAAGGCAGCTCTAGTTCCAGAGGAAGCAGGGTAAGTACTTCTGAAGACTTTTATTTCCCCTCTTGATCCCTTGGAGATGACACAGAGGTGTTCAGAACTTTTGTTGCTACGCAGTCAGATGACGCATTTGCAGCTTTCTCAGTTGTGCTTTCTGCCTATGTTAGAGGTCAACAGCACCATCCCTCCCCCCACCCACTTGTGACATCCAAAAATGTCTCCAGATATTGCCAACGATCTGTGGTGGGTACTGTGGAGTGGGGGCAGGGCAAACCACCTGTGGTTGAGAACCATTATGACATCTTCCGCCTTTCCCTTTCTAACTTCCAGATGCTTTTGAATGCCTTTGAAGAGAGCTAATGACTTTGAACTTAAAAGCCTTCTTCTGGTAGTTTAGCATTTTAAGAATATTATGAGCTGGGTAAATATACTCTCTTTCTTGTTACATATAGCCAATGAGGAAGAGGAGTCCTCAAGAAATTCTTCGTGAGTGGGCCAAAACACTGGCAATTAGAGCCAGCTTAGTGGCAGCCTTGAGGTCCTGGGATAACTTCAGAGTTTCCTATTTGTATATTGAGCCTATCACAGCCAAAAATAGGGACATTGGATTTCCCCATCTTCTTAAGGAACAATCTAGAAATCACCCTTCTGGGCAGCGTCTGTGGCTCAAGGAGTAGGCGCCGGCCCCAAATACCGGAGGTGGCGGGTTCAAACCTGGCCCCGGCCAAAAAAAACTGCAAAAGTATAAACAAGAAATCACCTTTCCCTTTGTGAACTACTATGTTAGAGATGATATTTATAATGATATTTATAACTCTCCCATCATGTACTCAGCATGGATATCATAAAAAGAATAATGCACAAAGTCCTAGGTTTGGCTCAAGAGGGAACTAAAAATACTTGGATTTCTTTTCTATTACAAAATTGGAACCTTCTCATCATTTTGAAGGCTGTAGCTGATTGCCCTTATCTCTGGGATAGTGAAGAATCATGTTTTAATCCCTTCTGCCTGTGTTTATCTTGAATCATGGTTCTTAAGGGAAAAGCAGTCAGCACTCAGATAGGTTACACTTCCCAGTGCTTCTGGTAAAATTCTTTGGAACTTTGCCCTCTTTTTTCACAAGAGAGAATTAAAATGTAATAAGAGGAAGTACTAGAACAGTAAGATGAACTAAATGCTATGAATTTTAAAGATAAATATGTAGTTTTGTTGGTTTAAGAGAAAATACTTTTAGTTTGAGATAGCTTTGTGACACATCTATCAACACTTTTTAAAAAAGAGATGCTGGGCTGGGGATTAATCCTTGGACAAACTAGGCAACTGCTCTGAAGTCAATTTCAGGACATGAGGCTCTCAGCCCCTTCCTCATTTTTTACTCATTTCCCTGTGGATCTCCCCATTTTAACTTCTTTTCTCCTGAATTAAACTGGGTATATTGATATAAAACAATATCAAGTTTTTTATCCTCTCCCCCAACTTTCCAATGAAGGACAGAATTCTCTATGAGGGTCAGAGGATCTTAAGTGAATGACAAATTCTAAACAGCAAAGGCCAGCTCAAAACATTGCCTTCTTTGTGATAGAATTTCAATTTACATAAATTAATTGTTGCACCAGCTGTTGCCAAAACCATGAAGCAACACTCTGAAAACCACTTGAAACCACATCCCAGGCCCTTTACTTTTTGCCTGCCACCCAAGTAAAGCATACTTCTATAGCATCTTTTTTGTGCCAAGTTTTGATCAAATCACTTGCAACTATGAATTCATTTAGTTCTCATAACATACCTATGAGGTAGATATTACTATAATATCCATTTTTACATATAAGAAAATCCAGGAAACTTGGGCAAGTTGCTAGTCAGTTGCAGAACCGAGCTCCTAACCACCTTGGGTTAGGTTTATTGCACAACTGCCCTGAACCACACAGGCTTTAAAGAGCAGAGCTTACCTCCAGGCTCCCTGACTCCTAAGGACACATCTCTAACCATTGTGCCCTATTGTCTGTTACACAGAATAAATATTATCTTATCCTTGCTTTTTAATTATTATTTTTTTTTATTATTGGGGATTCGTTGAGGGTATAAGAAACCAGGTTACACTGATTGTATTTGTAAGGTAAAGTCCCTCTTAAAATTGTGTCTTGCCCCCAAAGGGTGTGTCACACACCAAGACTCCACCCCCTCCCTCCTTTCTCTCTCTGGTCTTGTTTTTCCCCAGCCCTCCCTCCTCCTTTCTCTCTCTGCTCTCCCCTTCCCCCATCACCACCATGTCATTAATTATCATTAATTGTCCTCATATCAAAATTGAATACATAGGATTCATGCTTCTCCATTCTTGTGATGTTTTACTAAGAATAATGTGTTCCACTTCCATCCAGGCTAATACAAAGGCTGTAAAAGTCTCCATTTTTTAAATGGCTGAGTAGTATTTCATGGTGTACATATACCACAGTTTGTTAATCCATTCCTGGGTTGGTGGTCATTTAGGCTGTTTCCACATTTTGGCGATTGAAAATTGAGCTGTGATAAACAGTCTAGTGCAAGTGTCTTTATGATAAAAGGATTTTTTTCCTTCTGGGTAGGTTCCCAGTAATAGGATTGCAGGATCAAATGAGAGGTCTAGCTTGAGTTCTTTGAGGGTTCTCCATATTTACTTCCAGAAAGGTTGTATTAGTTTTCAGTTCCACCAGCAAATGTTCCCTTCTCTCCACATCCACACCAGCATGTGTAATTTTGAGATTTTGTGATGTGGGCCATTCTGGCTGTGGTTAGATGGTATCTCAGGGTAGTTTTGATTTGCATTTCTCTAATAATTAGGGATGATAAGCATTTTTTCGTATGTTTGTTAGCCATTTAGAGAAGGTTCTATTCGTGTCTCTTGCCCTTCAATACATGGGATTGTTGACTTTTTTTCATGTGGATTAGTTTGAGTTCTCTATAGATCCTAGTTATCAAACTGTTGTCTGATTCAAAATATGCAAATATTGGGTGGTGCCTGTGGCTCAGTGAGTAGAGCACTGGCCCCATATACCGAGGGTGGCATGTTTGAACCTGGCCCCAGCCAAACTGCAACAAAAAATAGCTGGGTGTTGTGGCAGGCACCTGTAGTCCCAGCTACTCGGGACACTGAGGCAAGAGAATTGCCTAAACCCAAGAGCTGGAGATTACTGTGATGAGCTGTGATGCCATGGCACTCTACCAAGGGCAACAGATTGACACTCTGTCTCTAAAAAAAAAAAAAAAACAGAAAGAAATGCAAATATCCTTTCCCATTGTGTAGGTTGTCTAATTGCTTTGGTTGTTGTCTCCTTAGCTATATAGAAGCTTTTCAGTTTAATTAAGTCCCATTTGTTTATTTCTGGTGTTGTTGAAATTGTCACAGCAGTCTTCTTCATGAAGTCTTTCCCCAGGCCAATGTCTTCCAGTGTTTTTCCTATGCTTTCTTGGAGGATTTTTATTGTTTGATGCCTTAAATTTAAGTCCTTTATCCATCTTGAATCAACTTTTTGTGAGTGGAGAAAGGTGTGGGTCCAGTTTCAGTCTTTTACATGTGGATATCCAGTTCTCCCAGCACCAATTATTGAATAGGGATTCTTTCCCCCAGTGTATGTTCTTGTTTGGTTTATTGAAGATTACGTGATTGTAAGATGTTAAGATGTTAGTTTCATTTTCTGGTTTTCTGTTCGATTCCAAATGTCTGTGTCTCTATTTTTGTGCCAGTACTGTGTTGTCCTGACCATTATGGCTTTGTAGTACAGCCTAAAATCTGGTATAGCGATGTCCCTGGCTTTCTTCTCATTACTAAGAACTGCCTTAGCTATAAGAGTTTTTTTTCTGGTTCCATACAAAATGCAGAATCATTTTTTTCCAAATCTTGAAAGTACGATGTTGGTATTTTAATAGGGATGGCACTGAATCCGTAGATTGCTTTGGGAAGTTTAGATATTTTAATAATGCTGATTCTTCCCAGCCATGAGCATGGTATGTCCTACCATTTGTTAATATCCTCTCCTATTTCTTTTCTTAGACTTTCATAATTTTCTTTATAGAGGTCCTTCACCTCTTTTGTTATGTATATTCCTAGGTATTTCATTTCTTTGAAACTATGGTGAAGGGAGTTGTGTCCTTAATTAGCTTCTCATCTTGGCTGTTATTGGCGTATACAAAGGATTCTGACTTGTGGACATTGATTTTATATCCTGAGAAATTACTGTATTTTTTGAAGACTTCAAGGAGTCTTGTGGTTGAGTCTTTGGGGTTCTCTAAGTATAAGATCGTATCGTCAGCAAAGAGGGAGAGTTTGACCTCCTTTGCTCCCATTTGGATGCCCTTTATTTCCTTGTCTTGCCTAATTGTATTGGCTAGAACGTCCAGCACTATGTTGAATAGTAATGGTGACAGAGGACAACCTTGTCTGGTTCCAGTTCTACGAGGAAAAGCTTTCAGTTTTACTCTATTCAGTAAAATATTAGCTGTGGGTTTGTCATAGATAGCTTCGATCAGTTTCAGAAATGTGCCACATATGCCTATGCTCTTCAGTGTTCTAATTAGAAAAGGATGCTGGATTTTATTGAATGCTTTTTCTGCATCTATTGAGAGGATCATATGGTCTTTGTTTTTGCTTCTGTTAATACGGTGAATAACATTTATGGACTTGTGTATGTTAAATGAGCCTTGCATCCTTGAGATGAAACCTACTTGATCATGCTTATCCTTGCTTTTTAATAGAGACAGAATTGTGATGTCATG
>CAUYRH010064785.1:0-16780 GCA_963574655.1 Perodicticus potto | reverse complement strand
TGCCTGTTGTATTCCTATAAGTGGACTCGGACAATATTTGCCTTTTTGTCGAAATTTCAGCATATATTTTGGGGGGCTCATCTGTGTCGTAGTGCGTGTAGAAACTCCATTCCATTTTATTGCTGAATAATTTTCTATTGTATGCATATTCTATATTTTGTAATACATTCACCTGGTGATGGAAAAAAAAATAAATAAAAGATAAAGAAAGAAAGAAAAGAAAGAAAAATAAAATCAGATTCAGCAAATGCCATTTCTAAGGTGTTTTTTTACTCCCTTTTCTTCTTCCTCATTGAATGCTCTTGATATTTGCTAGGACCAGCCTCTGAAAAAGTTAGATTGACTATGTTAGAATATTGGATCACTAACTTTTCTGCTACAGCAGTATGGTTCTCAACCCTGACTGTACATTAGAACTAACTTTAAAAAAAAAAAAAAAAAAAAAAAAAAACCTCTTTCTGAGGCTGCACTCCCAGAAACTCTGACTTGAGAACTTTGTTGTGGGCCAGAACATGGGTAATTTTTTTATACCTCCTTGTTAATGAACAATCAGAGCTGAGACCACTGCATTGAATACAGTCCAGGCTTGTAGCTCACAGACAATGCTTTTTGGTACACCTGCTCTTGAGATCATAAATATCTTTAACAAGGAAAACAGTATTTCATTCCAAAAAAAAAAAAAAAGAGAGAACAATCATTTGCAAATAGCCCCAGGAGAGGAATTAGACTAACCTACAGATAGAAGTGTTTGAGCATTGGACTTCTAAATGAGATGATCTGGATTAGAACATAGATTCTGACACTTACCAGTCAGGGGATCTTAGGCAACTAACTTAACTTCTCTAACACGTGAAAGCATATATCAGTATGCCTGGGCATGTAACAGGTCCTCAATATTCGTTTATTGAGTATGAATATGAATCTCTGATCTTCATCTACAAATTGAGGGTAATAATGTCTGCCTTTCTATTTCCTGGGGTTGCTGGGAGATTGAAAATAGATTATTGGCATAGAGACACTTTATAAAAGCTTGAGTGCTCTATAAATGAAAAGTATAAACATTATTTTTCTATTGTGGAAATTTGTTAAACATGTATATCGCTTTTTAAAAAGTTTTCTAACTTAAGACATGAAACTATAAAAATACTAGAAAAAAGTGCAGAGAAAACACTTGAAGAAATTGGCTTGGGAGAATATTTTATGAGGAGGACCCCCAGGCAACTGAAGCAACACAAAAAATACATTACTGGGATCTGATCAAACTAAAAAGCTTCTGTACAGCCAAGAACACAGTAAGTAAAGCAAGCAGACAGCCCTCAGAATGGGAGAAGATATTTGCAGGTTATGTCTCTGACAAAGGTTTAATAACCAGAATCCACAGAGAACTCAAATAAATTAGCAAGAAAAGAACAAGTGATCCCATCTCAGGGTGGGCAAGGGACTTGAAGAGAACCTTCTCTGAAGAAGACAGGTGCATGGCCTACAGACATATGAAAAAATGCTCACCATCCTTAATCATCAGAGAAATGCAAATCAAAACTACTTGAGATATCATCTAACGCCAGTAAGATTAGCCCACATCACAAAAATCCCAAAACCAGAGATGTTGGCGTGGATGTGGAGAAAAGGGAACACTTCCACACTGCTGGTGGGAATGCAAACTAATGTGTTCCTTTTGGAAAAGATGTCTGGAGAACACTTAGGGATCTAAAAATAGACCTAACATTCAATCCTACAATTCCTCTACTAGGTATACATCCAGAAGACCAAAAATCACATCATAACAAAGATATTTGTACCAGAATGTTTATTGCAGCCCAATTCATAATTGCTAAGTCATGGAAGAAGCCCAAGTGCGCACTGACCCACGAATGAATAAATAAATTGTGGTATAGGTACACCATGGAATATTATGCAGCCTTTAAAAAGATGGAAATTTTTACCTCTTTCAGGTAATGGATTAATAAATTGTGGTATATGTACACCATGGAATATTATGCAGCCTTTAAAAAGATGAAAATTTTACCTCTTTTTACATGGATGGAGCTGGAACATATACTTCTTAGCAAAGTATCTCAAGAATGGAAGAAAAAGTATCCAATATACTCAGTCCTACTATGAAACCAACTTATAAGCACCCACATTTTCATGTGAATGCTATAACCCAAATATGGCCCAAGAAGAAGGGGAAAGAGGAGAGGGAGGGGAGGAGGGTGGATGGGTGGAGGGAGGGTAATTGGTGGGACCACACCTACGGTGCATTTTACAAGGGTACAAGTTAAACCTACTAAGTGTAGAATATAAATGTCTTAGCACAATAACTAAGAAAATGCAGTGAAGGCTATGTTAACCAGTTTGATGAAAGTATTTTAAATTGTACATAAAACCAACACATTGTACCCCATAATTGCATTAATATACACGGTTATGATTTAATTTAAAAAATAAAAATAAAAAGTTGTCTAAAAAACGTCATGCCTATGGTCCCATAGAGTGAGTGTCATGACAACTCTGCAGATAAATTGGGCAGTAAATAAACTGATAAAAAGGCTCAGCACCTGTAGGTCAGTGGATACAGCGCCAGCCACATACACTGAGGCTGTTGGGTTCAAACCCGGCCCAGGCCAACTAAACAACAATGACAACTGCAATAAAAAATAGCCAGGTGTTGTAGCAGGCACCTGTAGTCCCAGCTACTTGGGAGGCTGAGGCAAGAGAATCGCTTAAGCTCAAGAGTTAGAGGTTGCTGTGAGCTGTGACATCACAGCACTCTACTGGGGGCTACATAGTGAGACTCCATCTCAAAATAAAATAAAATAAAAAATAAACTTATAAAAATTCTGAGAGAAGAGAGGCTGTGTGACCTGCTCAGCACAACTAAGACTGGATTCTAGGAATGTGAACTCAAAAGCAATGATTCTCTTTACTAAATGACAGTTATAAAAGGTCTATTAATAGAGCTCTCTTTAAATAAGATTAGTCATCTGATCAGAGTTCTGGACTTTTGAACATGTTGGGACAGTTTCTCTTGACCCTTTCAAAGCAGGGATTATACCTGAGGAGATTCAATAGTCTCCAGGTCTATACACAGTACTTAAGTACATGATTTATTTTAGTTTTTGGTTTCCCTCCACCTCTGTTTTCGCTTATAAAATATTTCAGTAACCATGCTGTTCATACATTGAGCAAAAGAAAAAGAAGCCTTCCCCACTTTGCCTTCATCACCTTAGTTTCTTGTCATGTGTCACGTTTCTAATTTCAACACTAAGAAAAAAAAAATCAGTGAAAATGGCAACACTAAAGACTAATAACCACAAGATGGCAGAATTTACCATTTCTTCTTTTTTTCTTGCCTATGTCATTCATTCATTCATGATTTATTTTTTGAGTGTCTACTACGCATCTAGTGCTTTTCTATGAATTAAAATGATTACAAGAGAGGTATATATGTGATATAATTCCTGTCCTTTAAGAGTTTGTGGTGAGAAAGGAGTCTGTGAGGAAGATACTCCTGAGAACATGTAAATGACGATACACAGTAATGTGTGATTAAAGGCCAAATGAGTAATACAGACTGCTGGATGGTTTGCAGTGAACCAGAGAAATCTGTATAGAGCAGGTGAGAACTCAGCTGGAGCTTAAGGGATGAAGAAAATAGATAGGCTGAAAAAAAAAAATAAATCTCAGGCAAAGGAACCACTGTGGGCCATGCCACTGAGGTACAAAGGAGCAAAACATGAGCCTATGTCAGTGATAGGACTAACCTGGTTATAAAAAACAGATATTTGATAAACAAGACTAAAATACAATAAATCTCCATTGGCTCAGCACCTGTAGCTCAGTGGCTAGGGCACCAGCCACATACATCAGAGCTGGTGGGTTGGAATCCAGCCTGGGCCTGCCAAACAACGACAACTACAACCAAAAAATAGTCAGGCATTGTGGTGGGCACCTGTAGTCCCAGCTACTTGGGAGGCTGAGGCAAGAGAATTGCCTAAGCCCAAGAGTTTGAGGTTGCTGTGAGCTGTGATGCCACAGCACTCTACTGAGGGTGACATTGTGAGACTCTGTCTCAAAATAAATAAATTAATTAAATGAATCTCCATTAATTTTGCTAGACTGATGCCCACCATAAACGCTGAATTTTTCTATTTTGGTCTGCCACTAACTATAACCTTTGGGCAGGCAATTTGACTGGTTTAGCCTCAGTTCTTCCCTTGTAAAACATGCAGGTTGCACAAGATGACCTCTAATAGACCATTCAAATCTTGGAAGGAAGAAAGGAAGAAAAAAGGAAGGAAAAGAAAGAAGCAAAGATAAAGAAAAAGAAGAAAACGGGGCAGTGCCTGTGGCTCAAAGGAGTGGGGCGCTGGCCCCATATGCCAGAGGTGGTGGTTTCAAACCCAGCCCTGGCCACAAACTGCCAAAAAAGGAGAAGAAAACAGAAGGAGGGAAGGAAGGAAGAAGGGGGGAGGGAGAGGAGGATAGGGAGGGAGGGAGAGAACAGAAATGGAAAAGGGAGGAAGTGAATAAAAATAAAACCGATTCTGACTTCCCTAGCAATTGTTGTATGGCCTTTGACATGGTTCAGTTCCAAACAAAAACAGTAGAGCTAAGGCTCTACTGTTAGCTATCCTTAGGTCAAGTCACTTAATACCTGTTTAACAGTAGGCAAATTAACTTAGCCTCTATAAGCTTCCCTCATTCTAATAGGTATGTAACACTTTATTGTATTAGTCAGGGTTCTCCAGAGAATCAGAAACAAGAGGGTATGTGTGTATGAGTGAGAGAGATTAATTACAGAATTGGCTACAATTATAAAGGCCAGGAAGTTCTATGATCTACTATCCACAAGCTGGAGAACCCGGAAAGCCAGCGGTATAACTTGGTCCAAATCTGAAGTCCTGAGAAAAAGGAGAGCCAATAGTATACGTCCCAAGAACCAGGAACGCTGATGTCTGAGGGAAGGTGACTATGTACTACCTCAGGGAGAGAGAGTGAATTCACTCTTCCTCCAAATTTGGGCCCTCAACAAATTGTATGATGGCTGCTCACATTGGTGGAGATGGTCTTCCTTACATAGTCTTCCAATTAAAATGCATCTATTCTGGAAACACACTCACAGACACACACAGAAAGCTCTCTGGGCATCTCTTAGCCAAATCACATTGATACATAAAATTAACCATCACGCTTACTCTATGTTAAGCCCTGTACTAGTAGAGAGATAAACAAGACAGACAAAATCCTTTCCCTAGAATTTATAATTTTGTAGAGGAGAGAGTCTAAAAATAATCACGCAAAATACAAGATACAATTGCAACATGTGTAAAAGTGTAGAGTGCTATGAAAGCAGATAACCTGAAAGCCTAACCCTGTCTGATAGATCAGAGGAGAAAAGTATTTCAGGGCAAAGAAACAGTTTGTGAAACAGCTTTAAGACTAGCAGGAGTTTGGCATATCACAGAACTAAAAAACCACAGGTTATCTATAGTACAGAGAACTAGGGAGATAATGGCAGATGAGAGACAAGGATAAGTCAGTCAACAAGATCGAGATTATATAGTGTCTTGAGAGCCCTGTGAAGCCTACAGCAATGAAAAGTCTGTTTCCTTATTTATAAAAGAGGGGAAATAGTGACACCTCCTTCACAGGGTGGCCATGAAGATTAAAGAACACTACTGTCCTCTCCCATCCCACACTTCCTTAAAAAATCCATTACCAAGTTCTATCAGCACCACCTCCAAAAAAATCTGTCCCATCCAAAATTTGTCTCTATCTCCACTGCCACCACTATGGTCTAAGTCACCATTTCTAGCAAGGACTATTGCTAACTGGTCCTTTGATTTCCACTTTTGTTCCACTTTAATCCATTATTTCTGTAGCAACTCAAGTAATCTTATTAATATGTAAAACTGATCATGGCTTAGCTCTGCTTAAAACCTTCCAGTAAAAAATAAGTAAAAGAAAAAGACTGGGGCAGTGCCTGTGACTCGAAGGAGTAGGGCATCAGCCCCACATACCGGAGGTGGCAGGTTCAAACCCAGCCCCGGGCAAAAACTGCAAAAAAAAAAAAAAAAGAAAGAAAGAAAAAGACTGCTCACTGCACTTAGGATGGAGACCCAAGTCCCTTGGACATAGATTAATTCTGTTCCTCTCCCTGAAATGTGTATTTTGTGTCCCAACTTCTACCCCTTGCTCGTCTAATTCATTCTAACTCATCCTAACCTCCCTTCTTCAGGGAGGTCAGAAGGAAGTATTCTCTGATAAAAGTCTCACCATCCATTTGGGTTTCTTTTGTAATTTTCCCCCAGAGAACCATGCCCTTTCCCTTCTGATCATTTATCTCTATAATTACATAGTTATTGGTGTGATTATTTAATGTTGATTTCCTCCATTAAACTGTAAGCACCAAGAAAGCAAAGAACACATATATTTTTGCTTACTTTTGTTTTCCCAGAGCTCTGCCCAATGCTTGATACATAGGAAGCAGTGACTATTTATTGATTGAATGATGGAGATATTAGGTACTGCTACAAATAAAATAACAGTAATAGTAATAGTAACAATAAATGTGCTATTTCATTGATAGATATCTCTCCAGGAACCAGCTCTAAGCAAAATGGTGGCACAGACCAACTTGTTGGTCAGTAAATACCCTACCACCTTTTTTCAGAGTCCCTATATCTATATCAAGGCCAACTATTATAGCTGGAATTTCTCTCTCTGTTGAGCTCTGGGTCTCAAAGTTCAAGAATGAATGGACCACACAAGTAAGTAAAAGGACTGAGTTTACAGATACAAATACTAATAAACAAAAGAAAGAGAACAGAACCTCCTGGCAGTGGAGGGGGCAACCCAAGTATGAAGCCCACCAGGGCCTTCTATCTGGGAGTCAATATGCTGCTTTTCTCATCCTGCAGGCAGAGGGTTTTGGGGAGATGGAACGTGTGTCTGGAATATGTCACAATTGTTTGGTGCCACGGGGTTGGGCAGAAAACTGCCCCTGTAGGGAAATATGATCCCACCTGAGACATGTTTCTCTGCTCTGGGAGAAACAGTGGGTGTGTTCCTTGCTCCAGGTAAGATACTGTTCAGACTGCTTTTTTTTTTTTTTTTTTTGCAGTTCTTGGCCGGGGCTGGGCTTGAACCCACCACTCCAGCATATGGGGCTGGCACCCTACTCCTTTGAGCCACAAGCACCGCCCTGTTCAGACTGCTTTTTATGGCTTTCTTTTGGGTCCAGAGAATGTGCCAGGAAAGGGACCTGTTTGTGCCTAGAGATGTGATCTGTGATGAGACTGATCTCTGAATTCACCTGGGCCTGGAAAATGGGGGGCCCCTGTCCAGCCCTAAACAGGGGAACCCTGCATCATTATTATCATCCAATGATAGTTGCCACCAGGCGTGATTTGAGCCCAGACTAAAGTCAGACTAGACTTAAATCCTGGTTCTGTTACTATCTTTGTGACTTTGAACAAGTTAGCCTCTCTAGGACACAGTTGATTCTCAGACTCAAGAATTTAATGAGATTATATATAGAAAGAACTCAGGGTAGCACCTGGAATATAAAATACACTCAATGAAATGACATTTTATAGATTAGATATTTTTATTAATTTGAACAAGTATCTATTAAAGTGTACAGCAAAACCAGAATACGAAAGGGCCCGTTACAGCATGCCGTCTCAGTCTTCTGGGGGAAAAAAGAAAACTCCCTCATGATACATGATTGTGATGGAGTCATCCAGCAATCCTGAGAAATAAAGAGAACTTCTGGGGACACAAGAAAAGCTACAGAAGAAGCTTGCTGTCAAGGGCTGCTGAGAATTAAAATATGTTATTTACTTCATATGCTAGCAAGGTCATTGGAATGCAGAAATAATGGAGTAGGCCCCAAAGGGTTGACGTTCTAAATAGTAGCAAACATCTGAGCATACCAATATAAAATTTATTCTTTGCCCTGCATGTTGCCAATGAAGAAAAAAATATTTTTTAAAAGTTATTCTCATATACCATGGAATATTATTCAGCCATTAAAAAAGATGGAGACTTTACATCTTTTACATTTACCTGGATGGAGCTGAAATACATCCTTCTTAATAAAGAATTGCAAGAATTGAAAAATAAATATCCAGGCTCGGCGCCTGTGGCTCAATGGGCTAAGGCGCCAGCCACGTACACCTAAACTGGCGGGTTCAAATCCAGCCCGGGCCCGCCAAACAACAACGACGGCTGCAACCAAAAAATGGCCAGGCGTTGTGGCAGGCGCCTGTAGTACCAGCTACTTGGGAGGCGGAGGCAAGAGACTCGCTTGAGCCCAGGAATTGGAGGTTGCTGTGAGCTATGATGACACAGCACTCTATCCAGGGTCACAGCTTGAGGCTCTGTCTCAAAAAAAATAAAAAATAAAAAATAAATATCCAGTGTACCCCATACTAAAATGAAATCAATACACAAACAATTACATGTTCCTAAGAACAATAAAACACTATTATAATCCAGTTCAGTGGTAGAGGGAAGTGGGAGTGGGGAGGACGTAGGGCAGAAGGAGGGAGGGCATGAAGTGGGATCTCACCTGTTGTGCACATTGTGAGGGTGTATAACACGCCCCCTGGGGCTCAGTGCCTGTAGTTCAGCAGCTAGGGTGCCAACCACATACACCAGAGCTGGCGGGTTCGAAGCCAGCCCGGGCCTGCCAAACAACAATGACAACTACAACCAAAAACTAGCTGGTCGTTTGTGGCAGGTGCCTGTAGTCCCAGCTGCTTGGGAGGCTGAGGCAAGAGAATCGCTTAAGCCCAAGGGTTTGACGTTTCTGTGAGCTGTGACACCACGGCACTCCACCTAGGGTGACATAGTGAGACTGTCTCAAAACAAAACAAAAAAACACACCTCCTGGGTGTACGGCTCTTCTACAAATGGAACTTTCCCTGGAAGGAAGAACAATGTAACCTAAATATTGTACCCCCATATTCATTTGAATAAAGTTTAAAAAACATAAAAAATAAATTTAAAAAAGTTATTCTTGATATATATCTATCCTTTTCTGCACCTTTACCTCTCTGATTCTCCAAAACTGATTACCTTGAGAAAACTGAATTAATGAGCCATATCCTTTGTTTGGGATTTAGCTAACAGCCCATTTTCCTCTACTCCAATGTTATCTGACGTGCTATCTTGCTACTAACGCCATTGATGCTCCTTTGGACTGATCCTTTTTTTAGTTTTTATACACACCCATGTGGAATGAGATAGATTCATTTTAAAATGGGATCTTTCAGTGTGAAAAGCCTTCATGATCTAAGGGATTGAATCTCAAATGGTAGAATTTAAGAAATTAAGATATATAATGCAGGAAACAGGTGCAGGAAAGGCACATTGCCCTGTGTGCCTATAATCAGGCAGTGTGGTTAGAAGCAGGTGTTTGGTATCAGGTAGATGGGATTTCAAATCCAATTGTAAATCCTAGCTCTGCAACTACTGGCAGGGTGATCAAGGTAAGTTAATTAAGTTCCTCAACTGTAAAATGTGGAAGATAAGCACCTGTTTTACAAGGTTGTAATAAAGATGAAATGAGATGACATAAAGCCATTCAAGAAGAGCCTGGCATAAGTTTTTGAGTGCTCACATATTTCTATACCAAATCTCATTATTTGGTGATTACATAGAACTGGTTGTCACCTCTTCTTATCTGAAATCATAGTAGGCTTCTCCCAGAGAGTCCTAGGGTGTGTGTGGTCCTGTCCTATTTGTATTTCAGGTAGAGAATGGAAGAAGTTACAAAGACAGGGAACCCAGACTTTTGGCCACTTGTCTCACTTAATTGGTAACAGCCACATGCAGAACACAAAGAGGAAAATTTGCAAAAACAGATGAAATCTTTACTCCTCTCTCCCCCCTAAATAAAAGAGGCTTGTCAGGGTTGCTCACATCTGTAATCCCAACACCCTGGGAGGTCAAGGCTGGAGGATTGCTTGAGTCCAGAACTAGATCTCATCTCTAAATAAATAAGCACATAATTTTAAAATTGGAACAAGATAGAAAAGATTAGAAAAAAATAAAATGAAAACTTAAAGCACAGTTGAGCATAACCCTGCCCAGACTTCTGCTTGGAGGAATCTGCACACTTGCTATTTTTACATAACAGCTGCCAGGTCACCTAACATCCTCAATGCTTAAATGAGTGAGGTAACAGGACAAAGGGAGTGGGCAAGAGTTTTCCTTTCTCCCATCTCCCCAACAACTACCTTGATGCTCCAGACACTACTTCCCTTTCCAGCAAAATGGAGTGAATGAACTTCACAAGTGTCCTCTATCTCCTCTTTTCAGACTCCCTTCAACTACTCCCAGAAACCTCTGATAGTATCTGCTTCTGCTTTAGAGCCTACAGACTTTTCCAAGATTCTTCTTGTCTATCAAAATGTACCTGTCCCATTTCCTTGAAACCTTACTCTTTTCTAGATGTCAGTGATATAAATGTGGGATTAAAGCATACCAATATTTTGGTTATTTTGCTTCCCACCAATTTTAAATAGGAGTTTCAAAGAAAACATTAGGAAAGCTATTAAGTCAACGAATATTTTTGAGGGCCTAGTATGTACCCAGTGTTGTACTGTATCCTATAACAGTGTACAAAGAACTGGCACAGTGGGGCTATCCAGCCTTGCTGCTAACAACAGCAACAGAAAATGTACTCTAGAAAAAAAAAAGGCGGAATATTGATACAAAATGTTGGCAAGAAATTCAGTCAGATGTAGCAAAAGTTTTAAAAATTTATAAAATCTTTGGCCCAATCATTTTGCTCCAAAAGTTTACACTAAGGAAGTAATCAGAGATATATACAAAGATGTATTTACAATGTGTATTGCAGCAGCACTTATCATACCAAAAATGTGAAACCGACCTAAATATTCAAATAGAGGATTGAGTACATTATTAATTCTGCAACCATATGATAGAATACTGTATATACATTAGAGTTGTATTAATAAATGATTCTTTAAAGGCAGGAAAATGTATTTTTTACTGCGTGTGAAATTTTATGTTTTAATTTTATTCACAGAAATAAGAAGAAGATACACCCTGGATGGTGAAAAACAATGGTTATCTCAAAATGATAGAATTATTAATAAACTTTTTAGCGCTACATCTTCTAAATTTCCCACAAGATACATTCCTTTTTTTTTGTTTGTTTTTGTTTTGTTCTTCTGTTTTGCAGTTCGGCCGAGGCCGGGTTTGAACCCGCCACCTTCGGTATATGGCGCCAGCACCCTACTCACCGAGCCACAGGTGCCACCCAAGAAACATTCCTTTTTAATTGGAAAAAAAAAAAAAAAAGCACAGCTGGGCATGGTGGCTCACATCCATAGTGCCAGAACTTTAGGAAGCCAAGGTGGGAGGACAGCTTGAGGCCAGGAGTTCGGGACCTGCCTAGGCAATGTAGTGAGAGTCCCCCATCTCTACAAAAAATAAAAAATAATATTTATCTATTTTTAAATTTTAATATTTTAGCCAGGTGTGATGGCTCACGCCTGTAATCCTAGCACTATGGGAGGATGAAGTGGGTGGATTGTCTGAGCTCGTGGGTTTGGGACCGGCCTGAGCAAGAGCGAGACTCTGTCTCTAAAAATAGCCAGGCGTTGTGGCGGGAGTCTATAGTCCCACCTACTCGGGAGGCTGAGGCAAAAGAATCACTTGAGCCCAAGAGTTTGAGGTTGCTATGAGCTGTGACACCACGGCACTCTACCAAGGGTGACAAAGTGAGACTCTGTCTCAAAAAAAGAAAAAATAGAAAAGAAAAGAAAAAAAAGAAAATTTAATATTTCCTAAGAGAGGCTGTTTATAACATCAAAGATTAATTATTAGTATAAGCCCATCTTCTCCTAATGTCACTATTTATGGTTTTGCATTTATATATGTCTCTAATAGTTTTAATTCTTTTGATTTCTGATTAGTAACTTCTCAAACTATTACTTTTTTGAACTAATTATAGATTCAGAGAAGGTTGCAAGAAATGTACAGGGGAGTCTGATGCACATTTCCCTCGGTATCTTCCGATGTTGTTGGCATCTTATACAACTATAGTGCAGTATCAAAACTGAGAAACTGAGCCTCAGGCAGGAGGATAACTTAAGGCCTGGAGTTCAAGATCAGACTGGGAAACATAAAAATAAAAATAAAAAAAAATAAATTAGATGGGAGTAGTGGTAAGCACTGATAGTCCCAGCTACTTAGGAGGCTGAGGGCGAAGGATCACTTAAGCCTAGGAGTTTGAAGTTACTTTTGAGCTATTTGGGGCCACTGCACTCTAGTCAGGACAACAGAGAAAGACCCTGTCAAAATAAGATAAAATAAATAATGAAACAAAATATAAAATAAAATAAAATACTAAGAAATTGACATTGATAAATCTACAGTATTCATACTTCACCAGCTACACATGTAATAATTTATACGTGGTTTTGTGTTTAGCTCTATATAATTTTGTCACATGTAAAGCCTTGAATAACCACCACAATCAAAATACAGAACATTCCCATCACCACAAGAACTCCTCATGTTGCCCATACCTACCTACTTCCCTCAGTTTCCCTAACCCCTAACAACCACTAATGATTCTTCTATCCCTATAACTTTGTCATTTCAAGAATGTTATATAAATAGAATAATACACTATGTTACCTTTTGGGATAAGCTTTTGTCATATACAAATTGTCATGTGTATCAGTAATTCATTCTTTTTTATTATTGAGTAGTAGTCCAAGTTATAGATGTACTACAGTTTGTTTAACCATTCATCCTTTGATGGACATCTAGGAGTTCTTTCTTTTTTTTTTTTTTTTTTTTTTGCAGTTTTTGGCCGGGGCTGGGTTTGAACCTGCCACCTCTGGCATATGGGACTGGCGCCCTACTTCTTTGAGCCACAGGTGCCGCCCTAGGATGTTTCATTTTTGGCTATTACAAATAAAATTTCTATTGACATTCATGTACACATGTATAACTTACAATTTTTTTAAACCCTCAATTTATGTTGTCCAAGATTCAAAAAAAGCCTGCTCCTCCTATATACCAGGACTTGTTGAACAAACCCATGTTTAGCTTACCCATACTGGCAGAGTTGTATGAGGAACAAGCAAGATTAAGCAAAGAGCATGGAGTTATATCATATTTTCTTGCTGACTTGTAGTTTTTTATTTATCTGTCTCTGCCCCTCAACTATAAACTAAATGGAGGCAGAGGCCATGATTAAATCATCTCTAAGGCAAGGCACAGAGTCTAGTGTAAAGTAGGTATTCAGAAAATGTTAGGATCTCTAGGGCTGGGTAGGACCCAGGGACAGATAGTTTATAATAAGCTCCATAGATCATAATGAGAAGTCAGGATTAAGAGCTACTATTTAGCTGAATGAACAAATATGTAAATAGAAAGAAGGAAACCACATGATAGGTGAAGGCAGACTCAGGGCAGGAAGAATATCAGTGTTATATTATCTTTCTTCATCTCAGAGAAAGAGTTCTCTGTTCAGGTTAACCTTTAGACTACATGGTAGGTAATCTGTGATCTCCAGTACTGTGTTTGAAAGTGCTATTATTAAATCCCTATGGGTTTTGGGAAGCCCGCACACTATACTCCAAGACTGAATTATTGTACACAGTTATGACTCAATAAAAAATAATTAAAAAAAAAATTAACAGTTAGAGTATCTAAGTCATTTCTTCACTCTTCTGAGACTTGCTTTTCTTATTTACATCTCAGTGGATTTGGAAAGATTAAATTCATTCATTCATGCAACAAGGTTTTTATAAAAAATAAAAAAAATAAAAAATAAAATAAATCCCTATGGGTGATGGGAGCAAAGCAAAGATAGCTTTCATCTGTCTGTGGAGTTTTACCTATTTGAAAGACTGCCCTATATGTCTTTCAAGCCCCAGACGCTTTCTGGAGTTTGGCAGAAAAAGCACCTGGTGATAGGAATTGCCTGGAGGTGATTGTTTAGATGGCATGATTCTATTTGGCAGAACTTTGGAGGAAAGGAACAATGGCTCCTCATATTTCTGGGTCACCTGGGAAGCACAGTCTAAAAACTGTCCCTTGACAAATGTCAGTTCTTCCAGACCTCAATAAAACACCTTGGACATATAAAATCACAGCATGGGCTGGGCACAGATCCTAGAAAGATGTCTGAGTTGCCAGGACTCAACATTTAAAGACATTTGTGAGATTAAGCACATACTACAGTAGGTGTTTGAAGGACTGTTCGAAGATTGCAAAACTCATCAATGAGTTGACTTAGGGTGGTCAGGCCAGAATTGGAGCATACATTAGAAAGGGCTGTGCAAACAGCTAAGGAGCTGAAGAGAGAGATGAAGGCAGGTACAAAATGCCAGGGTTTGAAAGTCAAGCAGAGTGCCTGGGGCTCAACCTTGTGGCATGTCAAAAAAAAAGCTGCTCTTACTGGGAGACCCCCAAAGGGCAAACAGACAAACAAATGAGTTTTCACTTGGGCAAACTTCTCTGGAGTGCCCTTCTTCCTACTTGCACCTTTTGGGGATTGTCAAGCTACTTGGCTCTAGTTGCTACGTATACAAGAGTGGGCAAAAGCAATGACAGAACCCTGTCTAGGATTTGCAGCAAGAGGCATCTCGGGCATTTGGTTCAACTTGGTGTTGTGCCAAAATTTGTTGGGAAAGGATTTGATTCTCTGCTCACATTTGGGTCAGATAAGGCACTATCCTCTTCTATATTCATCTGGAGGTTGATGGAAGGAAACAGTAAGTGAATCTTTCTTTTGTAAAGACTCCAGGTTTTTCTCTCAGGCATCTTATAGCATAACTGAGACTTTAGACTGATTTAGACATGAATTCATTGGCTTTTACCATTTATTACTTGTGGAGGTCTGAGCAAGTTAACTCACTTCTCTAAATCTTAGCATTCTCATCCATAAAATGAGCATAATAATACTTACATATAGAGCTATTATGGAGATTAAATGAAATAATACTTATTATTGGCCAGGCATAGTGGCTCATACCTCTAATCGTAGCATTTTGGGAAGCCAAGGTGGATCGCTTGAGAGCAGAAAGATAACTTGAGGCCAAGAGTTCAAGACCAGATAGACAACACAGCAAGACCTTACCTCTATAAAGAAATTTTAAAAAATCAGTGATGCATGGTGGCACATGCCTGTAGTGCCAGCCAGTTACTTGGGAGACTGGGTCAGGAGGATCTCTTGAGCCCAGGAGTTGGAAGTTACAGTGAACTATAATTTCGCCACTATACTCCAGCCTGGGCAACAGCATGAGACCCTGTCTGTCTCTAAATAATAATAATGATAATAATAAAAAAAATTGGGGGCTATATATCCTCTGATCACCTGTTCATCTAATACCACTTTCTAAATTTTTTGGAGACAGAATCTCACTCTGTCACCCTGGGTAGAGTGCCATGGCATTATAGCTCACAGCAACGTCAAACTCTTAGGTTCAAATGATCCTCTTACCTCAGCCTCCCTAGTAGCTGGGACTACAGAAGCCTGCCACAACACCTGGCTAGTTTTTTCTATTTTTAGTAGAGAGGTGGTCTCGTTCTTGCTCAGACTGGTCTCAAACTCCTGGGCTCAAGGAATCCATCTGCCTCAGCCTCCCAGAGGGCTAGGATTACAGGTGTGAACCACCCATGCCAAACCTAATACCACTTTTGTGGTGTAATTTCTACAGAGAGTATAGAAAAACAATTTAGTTTTTCCAGAGAGTTTAGAAAAGCCTCTTTCAGTATAATAAATCATCCTTAATGTCATGTAAATGTACTGGATTGTTGTCATATTTGGGGAAACCATTATTAAACCTCTATCATTTTTTTCTGAGACAGAGTCTCACTCTGTTGCCCAGGCTAGAGTGCAGTGGCATCAGTCTACCTCACAGCAACCTCAATTTCCAGGGTTCAAGTGATCCTGCTGCCTTAGCCACCCAAGTACCTGGGACTATGGAGCATTCTCCATGACGTCTCGTTAATTTTTCTATTTTTAGTAGAGATGGGGTCTTGCTCTTGCTCAGGCTGGTCTCAAACTCCTGAGCTCAAGTGATTCTCTTGGCCTCCCTGTATGGTTGGATTACAGGAGTGAGCCAATGTGCTAGGCCTATCATTTCTTTTATATATGAGCTTTAAGATTTTAGGATATTTCGGGCGGCACCTTTGGCTCAGTGGGTAGGGTGCCAGCCCCATATACTGATGGTAGCAGGTTCAAATCTGGCCCTGGGCCAAACTGCAACAAAAAAATAGCCAGGCATTGTGGCGGGCGCCTGTGTTCCCAGCTACTCAGGAGGCTGAGGCAAGAGAATCGCCTAAGCCCAGGAACTGGAGGTTGCTGTGAGCTGTGTGATGGCACGGCACTCTACCGAGGGCCATAGAGTGAGACTCTGTCTCTACAAAAATAAATAAATAAATAAAAAGATTTTAGGATATTTCAAGCCTTTTATACAGTGACTAATCTTTAAAAATCTTTGAATTGACTACTTTACAAGTATTCCCTGCCGGGTGTGATGGCTCATGCCTGTAATCCTAGCATTCTGGGAGGCTGAGGCAAGTGGATTGCCCCGAGCTCAGGAATTCAAGACCAGCCTGAGCCAGAGTGAGACCCTGTCTCTACAAAAAAAAAAACCAAAAAAAAAAAAAAAAAAAAAAAAAAAACGGGCGTTTTGGCGGGTGCCTTTATTCCCACCTAATTGTAAAGCTGAGGCAAAAGAAACGCTTCAGCCCAAGAGTTTGGGATTAATATTAG
>CAUYRH010064782.1:0-51858 GCA_963574655.1 Perodicticus potto | reverse complement strand
TATTTTTATTAAATCATAATTGTGTACATTAGTGCAATCATGGGGCACAATGTGCTGACTTCATATACAATCTGAAATATTTTCATCGAACTGTTTAACATAGCCTTCATGGCATTTTCTTAATCACTATATGAAGACATTCATATTCTGCATTTAGTAAGTTTCACCTGTACCCTTCTAAGATGCACTGTAATTGTGATCCCAACAATTACCCTCTCTCCACCCACCCTCCCCCCTCCCCTCCCCTCCCTTGCCCTTTTCCCCATATTCTTATGCTATAATTGGGTTTTAGCCTTCATATGAAAGATATAGATTAGCTTCATAGTAGGGCTAAATACATGAGAATTCAAACGTACTAGCAACAAAAGGACATGTGCTCAGGTTCTTAAGAAATTGAAAGTTATCCTCTACTTGCTTGAGGGCAGAATATCTCTGTAATTTATTTAGAATTTTTCTGCAAGGGACAATGACTGATTCTCCACCAGTTATTTATGCCAATATGGAATCATGAATATTCATTTCATGCCTTGGGTTATAATCCTATTCTGTGTGATTGGTTTTGTTGCCCCTTTTTTTCAGCTGTGGCCATTGGGAGCTCTATCTCCATCTCTCATCCTCTGCTGGACACATCTCCAGTTTTTAAAAGCACTTCCTTACTTTCTGATACTACAGATTCTTTTTTTTTATATAAATAGACTTATTTTTTTTAAGTTAACAGTTTTACTGGATAGACTTTATTTTTTAGAGTGGTTTTAAATTCATAGCAAAACTGAGAGGAAGGTACAGACATTTCTCATCTATTCCCGGCCCCACTCATGAGATTCTTCAGCATCATGTTCTATATCCTTGGGTGGGCCCTGTGATCAGCCACTTCTCTGAGGAGTTATTGGAGAATAGATTTAGAAACTCAAATGTAAGTGCCATATGTGGCTGTTGATACTGGCATCCTGGCTTATACCTGCATCCTTACAATAATTTATACTGAAAATTGCTAAGAGATAGAGAGATCTAAAATGTTCTCAACACAAATGATGAGAAATATGTGGGGTGGTGGGTATGTCAATTTGCTTGATTTAATCATTGTGCAATGTGTATGTATTGATTTAAAAATACCACCTCGTGGCTCGGTGCCTGTGGCTTAACAGGCCAAGGCGCCAGCCACATACATCTGAGCTGGCGGGTTTGAATCCAGCCCGGGCCTACCAAACAACAATGACGGCTGCAACCAGAAAATGGCCGGGCGTTGTGGTGGGCACCTGTATTCCCAGCTACTTGGGAGGCAGAGGCAAGAGTCTCGCTTGAGCCCAGGAATTGGAGGTTGCTGTGAGCTGTGATGCCGCAGCACTCTATCCAGGGTGACAGCTTGAGGCTTTGTCTCAAAAAAAAAAAAAAATCACCTTGTACCCCATAAGTATATAGTTTTTTAGTTTGCCAGATTTACCTTGATAAATGCACCTGAAAAAGGAGGGATATACTGGTAGTAAACAATTGCAAATATATCACATATGGATGTGAACAATAAGTCTAAAGATCATGTGAATACAGTTCACTGAGTGAGAACAGGAGATAAGTGAATTCTTGTATTGTTCTCCTTCAACTAAAACTTTATCTCCAGGGTTTTCAATGACCTTTATTATATACCATCACCCTCCAGAGGCAATCGTATTTTAACTTAACTTCATTTTTTTTTTTTTTCAGACAGAGCCTCAAGCTGTCACCCTGGGTAGAGTGCTGTAGCGTCACAGCTCACAGCAACCTTCAACTCCTGGGCTTAAGTGATTCTCTTGCCTCAACCTTCCAAGTAGCTATGATTACAGGCACCTACTACAATGCCTAGCTATTTTTTGGTTGTAGTTGTCATTGTTGTTTGGCGGGTCCAGGCTGGATACGAATCCGCCAGCTCTGGTGTATGTGGCTGGTGCCTAAGCCACTTGAGCTACAGGTGCCGAGCCAGCTTAATTTAATTTTTGAGATAGGGTCTTGCTCTGTTGCCCTGGCTGGAGTGCAGTGGCATGATCATGACTCACCACAGTTTGCAACTCCTAGGCTTAAGAGATGCTCCCACTTTAGCTTCCAAGTAGCTAGGACTACAAACACATACCACTCAATGTGAGTCTTTTTTCTTCTTTCTTTCTTTTTGAGACTCAATCTTCGTATGTTGCCCAGGCTGGTCTTGAACTTCTGTCCTCAAGAGATCGTCCCTCCTTCAGCTTCCCAAGCAGCTAGGATTACAGGCATAAAGAAATGTTTTTTTTTTATTCCCTAATACCACATACACTCCCTCCTCTAAATTCTAACTTTTCTCTAATTTCTACAAATAAACCCTGGCTTTTCCTGTCCTTATACCTTGCTATCATTATTTCAACTCTTTTTGGAATTTCTATGTTAATAATTAAGGTTACTAAAGGAAATACGAGATGCTCAATTTAATTTAATTATCAGATAAACATTGAATACCTTTAGCGTATGTATTAATGGTGTCCTAAATATTGATGAACCATAGCTGATAGTAAGGAAGTAATTTGTTCTTTATCTAACCTTCAAATTTAACTGGTTGTCTTGCATTTTATTTTGCCGCATTTGACAACCTCACTGACAGCATCCACCTTATTCTATAACCTTCATTTACATAGTGTAATAGCTCTTTCCAAATCATTTAGATTTTAACTTCCCTTAGGACAGGAATTATGTGTCTTTCCTTTATTGAAGAAGAGCTGGGAGAAAAGAAGGCCAAATTGTGATGACTGCAGGGTAACCATAGTCTAAACTATTCAGATTTAAGATAATAACTCTGTAAAATGAAGATACTAAGTAAGGCAAGGGCCTTAGCCGAGACTGTCGTGTATCTTACATTTTTCCCGTAGTTAATTACTGTTTAGACTAGAAAGTGTAAGAAAAAGTAATTAGGCTATATGCTGTTGATTTTCACTTACCACTTTAGCCAACCAATAGTGACTATAGAAAAAACAAGATTATGCAAATCACTGATGAATGCACCATTCTGGGCACAGAGTTGAGTAGAACGCCCTTCCTGCCTTCAAGAAGCTTAAAGTTCACACCAATCTATAATAGACAAGTAAGGCAATCTCAATGATTGCCCATAGGAGTGGGGACCTGCAAAATTCTAGAGCAAAGTGGTTCTCCACTAGGGGCAATTTTACTCTCCTTCCCCCAGTTGGCTTGGCAACAGCTAGAGGCATTTTCCGTTGCTGTGACAGTGCTACTGACAAGGGAATATTGCAAGGTACACGGCTGATGGCAAGGATGCCCAGATAAAAAGGAACAAGCACTCAAATTGTTAATAATCCCCAGTTGTTAAATTGCAGTCTGGAAGCAGCCAGGCAAAGAAGCAACACTTGTGCTTGTGGCGATTAGAGGCAGCTTCTGTATACGTAGATGGTGAAATTGAAGACAGTGAACACGGTATGAGAAAATGGACCAATATTCCTGGCCCAAGGTTTGATTACTTTGAGGTCACGGCTGTGTTGGAGATGAGTGGGTATCAGGGCAGAGGGAATCTTGGGCAGGCATTTCCAAGCATCGCAACTACAAGTAGTGATGGAGAATTTAGAGAACAGGCTCCCTATGCAGCAAAGATCAGCTTATTAGGACATTTCAGTTTTTACTGAGGAACATACGGAAAAGGCCGTGATGACTTTTTACTTCTTTTTTTTTATTAAATCATAATTGTGTACATTGGTGCAATCATGGGGCACAATGTGCTGACTTTATATACAATCTGAAATATTTTCATTGAACTATTTAACATAGACTTCATGGCCTTTTAATCACTATATGAAGACAATTATATTCTATTCTACATTTAGTAATTTTCACTTGTACCCTTGTAAGATGCACCGTAAGTGTGATCCCACCAATCACCCTCCCTCCACCCATCCTCCCCCCTCCCCTCCCCTCCCTTGCCCCTTTCCCCATTTCTTGTGCTATGGGGCCATTCTTTCAAAACAGAATGAGATAATTTTGACAACCACCTGAAACAAGTTCCGTGTCTCAACTGTTCATTTATCCCTAATAGCTGGAGCAATGGCCACAGGGGCTAACCTTTAATTTTTGGGGATTAACATCACAACCTTGTTAGCTCACTCTTTTAATCCTCCTCTTCATCCTGCGGTAACGTCGCAGCGGTCTCCGTTTCATCTTAGATAAACTTGATGAATGTTACATGCTGGATGAGACCCAGGAAAGGAGAGAAAAGAACAAATTAGATGAGTTGAGAAGCTTTCTTAGATTCTGTGGTTCAGAGTTTGGAACCGAACCCACATATTTTGGTATTGGGGCTTATTTCGCTTTGGCAAAACATGGTCTTCTGTTTCAGATGGGGAGGAGGGTGGTAAAAATCTTATTAAAAAGTCTCAAAATGCTTCTTCAACATCAAATGGCTCCTAGAAAAATATTTTGATGAGTTAAGTGTAAATGAATCAGAAACATATGGATTACATTTCCTTTAGATTACACATGGGTTTCAAAATTAAGGGGAAAAGTGCTCAGGGCAAAATGCATTTTGGATTTTATTGAACCCAAAATATTTGAGAAATAACTCAAGACACTCAAAGAACCCCAAATCCTGCCAGGCTTCCCAATCCCTTGTGGAAAGCAAATTAGATTTTAAAATTCCTTTTGCTTTAGTGATCTATGGTGTTACATGAAATTCAGATGAAAAACTTCTTTTCTGTATACAATTTTCATCCTGGATATTTTCACTTACAACTTTGGCAAAAACGTGCACTCTAAGTATAGTTAGACTGGCTAGGCTGACTCGATTGGTGGGCCTTGCTCTGCCCTGCTTGGTGACAAGAACGTTTGATTTGTCTTATGCACAGTCTTAGAACGAGGGGTTTAATAAAAAGCTTCAGATAGGTTTATAGCAAATGCTAAGCGGCTGGTTACATCTGCATTTAGCCCTCCATTCATTTCTGGGCCACTGATAAAAAACTTTTCCACCGTTTCTCATTTTCCTATACCTTGAGAGGCTCTATTTCAAGAGCCTATATTTCAAAAATATAAGGCAAATCACCCCTATTTATTAACTTAATCTTTTGCTTATCTCAGAGGCAAGGCCAAAGCGTAGCTAGAGGAGGGCCTTGTATTTCCATTCTCCACCGTCTGTGTAAAATTGACATGATTGCCGAGCAGAAAGCTTTGAGACAATTCCCCTAACAGTACTTCCAACCGGTTTTCTGTTCCTAAGCTCCTCCTACATAGAATTTGGAGAACGGTAACACCTATTTTATTTCTTCATTGAACATAGCATTTCTCAGCACCTGCTATAATGGTGAATGGCGGCTGGTATGACTCAGACAAAAATCAAATAAGTCACGGCCATTCACGTTCAAGGAACCTTGCACACACACACAACTGTCCCAAACGAGAGGACCGTGGATGTGTATGTAGGCTTTGAAATTACCCTAATACTAAATAAAGGGCTACCAAACACTATCCAAATTTATACTATGGACAGTGGCTTATACAAAATAGCAATTGCTCAAACCTAACTTAAGTGATTCTATTTGGAGCATTGTATAGTGAAGTGAGTTTATAGCAAACCTTTCCTATTTTGTATGTCTAACCCATTTTCCTCTATTCTTCCTCTGGCAAATGTGCGCTGGTAAGTCAAGATCTAAACTGCATGTCGTCTCTGAAGTGAATTCCCATTTCTGCCACGGTCGAATGAAATCTTTTCTCTGAATTTTCATCAAACACGGAACATGTACCTATTTACATCATTTCTAGCATTTTATTTTAGTTTTTTGTTTATACCTCAGAGTCTCCTATCAACCACTGACATTTTAAAAAAAAATAAAAAAAGGACTAGATCCTGGTCTTATTCTTATTCCCAATATGGAGAATATTCTGTCTAATGTGCTAAGCACTTCAGTGCTGTTAAATGAACGGATAATAGGAAAAAATGATTCCTTTTTTTTTGCAATTTTTTTGGCCAGGGCTGGGTTTGAACCCACCACCTCTGGCATATCTGGCCGGTGCCCACTCCTTTGAGCCACAGGCACCGCCCAAAATGATTCCATTTTTTTAAAAGAGAAATAGAGAAAGACAGAAGTACGTCACATTTCCCATCTCAGTCATGTTACACAGCCCGCTTTAAGAATCTCATTACAAATAGAGACATTATTTTCTTTTTTTTTTTTGCTTCAATACATGTATTTTATTATTCTTCATTACATTATTTCCCCCACCCCTGCCCCACAGTGGTAAGACAGAATTTATGTACAGAAAAGAATACAGAAAACACTAAAGCTCCTGGTAGAGGGAGAGAATTCAAGTGGGGAGAGAGAAGCTCTCCCTGTTTTTCCCGGTCTCCTCCTTCAGGCCTTTAGCCTCAGGGTATATAGAGGTGTATGGGTTCCTTGGCCAGGAAACGAATGCATACAGTCCCTTCGGCCGGGGCAAGGTGAATGAGTGTATCAGTGAATGGATACAGTCCATTCATGGAGTTGAGGCCTAGGAAATTCACAAGAAATTGACCTAGGCATAGGAAATGGGGTTTCCACATTTAGTCCTAAGTGTAAAGTGAAGGAGACACCAAAGGAATTAAAGTTTTATGTGAAGAAACGGATTGCTTTTGCCATAACTTCAACTCCTGTCTTTCTTTCTTCCAACTTGGCAAAGCACCAAACCCTAGAACAGTCTCATCATCCACCTTCTCTGCTCTTGGGCTTTTGGGTGCTGCCAAGACTGCTGTAGCTCCTTCCCACAGCTGTGCCTCTCAGTCTTGCCTCTATCCTGTTACATTGTTGCCAGAGTGATCTCCCTGTAAGGAATTGGACTGTGTTAGTCTCTTCCTTGCAGTCCTTATTTTCAGGATAAAAATGCAAATCCCTTAGTAGGGAAAACAGATTTTAGAGATCTGGCTTCTGAGCAATGTTCTACCCCATTTCTACCCCATTTCCATATTTTCTCTGTACTCCAGGCGTATTAACTCACTAGCACTTCTCTGAATGTTCAACCCTGTGTGAGGCAGATATTATCTCCATGTTCTTTTCATGTCACTTAACATATGATAAATCAGTCTTCTTCCAGGCATCTTTCTTCTCTTCTCAAGGTTGTCAACTACAGGTCAGTTAAAATGCGCCAACTTCACCTAATGTAGGGGTCTACATGTCTCTTTTCTCATTAGACTGTGCACTTCTTTGAGTACAGGATACTCTATTATCTCCTTAATTTTTAATGCCTGTCACTGCCTTGCACGGTAGAAAAACCTAGAAGTTTGTGATTTAGTTAAGATGTGAAGTAACAGAATTTATCAGAGGCTTAAAATACATCAAGCTAAGTCCTAGATGTTACGTCCATGTGAGAAATGAAGAACAGATTCCCTGCCCTGTTATAATCTTAGTTAGTTTTATGGAATGATGACTAAGTGACATATAAATCATTTAGAGCAGTGGTTCTCAACCTTCCTAATGCTGTGATGTATTTTCATTATTATAAAGGGGCCGTGACCCACAGGTCGAGAACCGCTAACTTAGAGATTAATAAAGAATAGCATTAAGTGTGACTCCAGTAAAATGATGTGAAGATAAAGATAAAATTAAATTTCAAATCCTTTATATTTCATATCTGCTTTTTGTTTAGTTTTTATCCTTAATATATACCACTACTAATACAGTTATGCCTTTTACTTATTTATCTTGTTATGTTGATAGACCCCACTAGAATTCACGTTTTATGAGGAGTGTTGCAGTGACTGGCACGTGGTAGGTGCTTGATAGTCGGTCATTGAACGGATGGCATGGAGAAAGAGTGAATGCTGGGAGATAGTATTTATGACAGAATTCTTGGAGAGGTTAAATCTTGAAGTAGATCTTGAGAGAGACGTAGACCTTGAAAGAGAGTTTTATTAGAAGCGTTAGTGTTTATGAAATATGTTCATTTAAGTAAGTAATTACTGATTTTATTTTTATTTGAATTCTTTAGGTCATATGTTACTCCTGATTTTCTCCTAAAGCTGTCTAAAGTTTGTACAGCCTCATTATTAACTCCACTTAGAGAGTTTAACAATAAAGCCTATTTAATTAGAGTGAGTGATGCTGACCCTTTCTTTATATGCCAGCAGTAGCAAATTCATTCATATTCTGTGGTTTTTAGCAAAGTAAAATATGTGTAAAACACGGGTCTGCTGGAGGCAATTACACATTGTATACAGATTGTCTTTAAATAAGTTGTTTAGTTACCTGAGAACTGGTCTTTTACTGTGCATCTATCAAAATAAGTGCAAAAAAATTGGAATTCACAGACATAGCAAGGTTCTGGTTGGTTGTGACGCCATGGCATTCTGCCGAGGGTGATAAAGTGAGACTCTGTCTCTACAAAAAAAAAAAAAAAAAAAAGAGTGGTCATCCCTTTTAGCCAGGCGTTGTGGTGGGCGTCTGTAGTCCCAGCTACTCAGGAGGCTGAGGCAAGAGAATCGCCTAAGCCCATTGGAGGTTGCTGTGAGCCGTGTGACTCCACGGCACTCTACCAAGGGCGATAAAGTGAGACTCTGTCTACAAAAAAAAACTCAACTTGCTCTCTAAATGTGTTACTTTTTTGCAACCTGAATATGAGGATTCACTCATATTTCATAGGAAGAGATTTGACCAATAAATGTATATTAAGGAAACCATGAAGAACAAGATTAAGAAGGAATTCACTTAGTCTTTTCCTTTTTCTGTTGTTATTGAACCTAAGAAGATGTGTATGTATTTAAGTCATTTGAGTAGATTCTTGGAATAACTTAAAAATCGAAAATGAAAAAAAAAAAAGATCATATGACTATTCTACACTTACCTTGTGTTTTTTTGGTGATACTTTCCTAGGACTTATATTTTAGCTAAACTGAATCATATAAAAATAACACCTTGTATTCTGTGGTTTTTAGTTTTTTTTAAGTGAGGGGAAATCATTTTTTCTAGTGGGGAGATGATTATAAACATAACAGATTGGCTAAGAAATGGTTAAAGATGTAGAAGATTTTAGGCAACCTGAAGTTACCATTACTGTAATTCCTGGTTGTAGTTGCCTAGTTCTAATTAAATTGGGTTATTTATTTTTAGTCAGTTGTGTTCGTATAATATACTTTTGATATAAAGAATACTTTGCTAGACATGTTAAAGCTGCTTAGTTTGACTTAGTCTAAAGTTTAATTTTCTAACTATAGCCTGTGCTTTGTTGTGGCAAGTTAGTAATTGCCCTTTGTTCTATTTCAGATCCCTGCATGTCACTGAGTCCGCCATGCTTTACAGAAGAAGATAGATTTAGTCTGGAAGCTCTTCAAACAATACATAAACAAATGGATGATGACAAAGATGGTGGAATTGAAGTAGATGAAAGTGATGAAGTAGGTGGAGAAACATTTCCCTTATCCTCTCTTACAACACAATGGCTGCATTTCTAATGTTTACTTTAAGATTCCTCATATGGCTCAACTCCTTCATTTTTAGCTTCTTTAGGTTTTTTTCTTACATGTTAATTTTAACTCTATATTTACAGTTTTTCTGGGTCTCCCATTTGTATATAAGCGTTCCTAGTTTTAGAAAAATTTTCAACCTCATATTCTTGGATTTCTTAAATATGTATATATTCTGTTTCCACTGCATCAGTTATCAATTGTTGCTTTACAAACTGCCCCAAGATGTAATAGCTTAAGACAGCAGTTCTCAACCTGTGGGTCGCGACCCCTTTTAACAGTGAAAATACATTGAAGCATTAGGAAGGTTCAGAACCACTGGCTTAAGATGACAACAGTTTATTATTTCTTCTTATTCTGTGGGTTCACTGGGCCTGGCTAGGCAGTTCCTCTGTTTCCTTAGGTATGAACTGAAGTCACTATGGCAGCTGTATTCATTTGGGAGCTCTGCTGGGGCTGTGGTATCTTAGATGGCCTCTTTTTCTTCATGATGGCTGTCTGTGTGACCTCACATCATTTGGGAATCTAGCTCAAGCTTTATTGCAGCATGGCAAATGGTACTGTTCCGGGAAGGGAAGTTCCCTCGTGCAAGCTTACCATGCCTCTGCTTGCCAACATTTGCTAGTATATTGACTAAAGCAACTCATTTGGCTAAGCTCAGAATCTATATGAGAGAGAATTATACAAGGATATGGATAACCAGGAGATGTGGTTCATTGGAGGCCACCAATTTGGTAATTTACTGTACCCACTGTCTTTGGTTTTCAGTCATTCTCACCTTACCCTGGTCTAGTCTCCCTCTTAGTTTCTCCGAAAATTGTTACCTTTATTTGACTGTGATCTTATTCTAGCCAAATCCCTTGGTCATTTTCAGACTTCTTTAACCTCTTTGTTGGATTTGTCATTGCTGGAGTACCTTCAGTTTATATAATGCTAAATTATATTGCTTTTCATATTACTATCAAATGTTATATGACAATGACATACTCTAATAACATTGTTATCCAGCAGTGACATTCTTCAAAGATCAGCTCTTGACCTGCTATTTCCTTTGAGAATTCGCATCCATTTTCAGGTTATTCCTGACTCCTCAATCTCTAAACCAATCCGTGTGCCTGATCTATGGGTATTGCTTTCTGACTGATGTTTAGAGAGTTCTTATTTTATTTTATTTTATTTTATTTTTTTTTTATCTTTTCTTTTCTATTAAATCATATCTGTGTACAATAATTCAGTCATGGGGTACAATGTACGGGCTTCAGATACAATCAAAGATATTTTCATCAACCTGATTGTGATAACATTCAAGAGACTTTCTCATTACTTTGTGAGAACAATTTTGATCCGTATTTAGAAGTTTTCTCCTAAAGAGGGAGGGTGGGGGGAGTGTTTTTATTATATTTTGATTTTCTTTTTGAATTTTTGCTTTTAATTAAAATGTTGAACATAGGTATTACATTTGTTTTAGGAATTTTTACTCCAGATCAACACTTGAGATTTTTGGAGTTTTATAAGAAACTTTCCACATTGGGTTTGCAACAAGAAAATGGCCACAATGAAAACCAGATTCCACCCCAAGTGCTAGAGCAGGAGAAGAAATATATTTCAGTACGGAAGAATTGTGCTTATAACTTTCCGGTAATAAATATGTTTATATTTACTGAGCTTTTGATTATAGTCTCAAAAGATGTGAACATATAGCATTAAAAATATCACCATATTTGATGCTCGCTGCTTGACATTATGTCTGGTACACATAGCAGGTACTGAATAAATATTTGAGAAATTTGTGTTTCTCTCTATAAATCAGAATTATATGCATGCATTTGGATCCTCCAAATATGATCTCTGACTTAATTATAATTCAGAGAACATGATTTCAATTTAAGTGAAATGATTATAATATTAGGTATTGATGCATGTTTTTCTCTCCTTTCCACTCATCTCCTCCCTTCCACCTCCACCAGGCCATGATTGTTTTTGTTGATCCTAAAAACTTCCACATGGAACTCTATTCTACATTCTTCTGCCTTTGTCATGACCCTGAAGTACCAGTCAGATACACTATTGCTATTTGCTTTTATGAAGTAAGTCTGAAGAATTGATACCACTTTACCTTTGTTGTTAATTCTACCTGTATATGTACTAAATGAGTTTTTGATATTTTGCACACTTCTGCTTATAGATTTATTATAAGTTATAGACTCTATATCTTATATGTTCTAGACTTAGATCTTATTTTTCAATTTCCATAATTTTCTTCTCTTTATAGTATGTTTACAGAACCATTTCCATAAGTACATTATATTCATTTATTCTTTTGTCACCTCATTCATTCGGCATATCTATACCAAATGCTTACTTAAGCCAGACATTGTGGTAGATATGGGTGATGCAGATTTGGAAATGAAATTGGCTTTTGTACGCTTTCTAGCATTCATACTTAACTTTGCACCTAAACGTAAGCCCTTGAGAACAAATGGAAAGTTGAGACACATTATTTGTTTTTACTGCAAATGAATGGTGTTTCATGAGCATAGCTTTTACATTCTGCTATTATGACTCTCTGTAAAATAAGAGCAAAAGTGATTTTAAACTGTTATGACGAATGTAATTAACTTTTTAACCCATAAAGTTGAACTTTGGAGCGTGTTTCTTGGCTGATCACAATAAGTGCATGTATGCTGTAGTTGCAGTAAATATGTATAAGCTATAACTTGTCAACTTCAAAACTGTCATATAAAAATTTCTCTATAAGTGACATAATAAAGTATTTTCTTTCTTTATAAGTGGTATAATAAATTCTTATTCTCAATAAGAATATTTCATCCTCTTCCTTGCATTATGTTCTTATGTCAAAGCATCTTTAGATTAGCTGAAAATGTGCAGGGTATCCATAGCATCATTATAAATGCTGCTTAAGATTCTTTTGGCTGTCGGATGGCAGTCTTTACTTCTTTAAAAGAATGTTCTATCTGGTATGAACGAAGCATGTATTTATAATACCAAATGTACGAGATATTCACTTTAAGGTACCATTACTTAAAACAGTTTTGCACAATTATATCATCCTTGTAAATGTACCTCTAAAAATCTTATTTTGGATGAGGGGAGAGAGCAGAGAGCTATAGAAAGCGAAGCAGGATCTTCATCTCCGAGATACATTAAGTGATTCTTTAGGTTTGGTTACCATGTACACGTGTATTTGCTAGATTGGCAGTCTCCAGAGAGGTCTGCACAAGATTGGAGTTTGAGAACACAGTACTTATTAAATACACATATTAGACTTTATACTTATGTTTATTTTTATCTCATCACTTCAATATTTAATTTTATTTATGTTTTAGAGTGGACATGATATAACACCATAGAAATAAAAACATGAAAATGTATATGTGTATACAAAAATATTCATTGATAAAAGAGAGTTTGCTGATATTAATCTAGAAATTTGCTAGGTAGCTAGTTTCCATGTTCTCATCCTCATACCATCCAGGTAGGCTGAGGATGATGTTCTGCTCCATATAACAAAGGGTGGTTGTCCTTCTAAATAATGAAATACATCATTATTTCATTTTTAAAAATTTCAATAATGAAAATTCACTGGTGGATTTAAATTTTTCTAAGTGTTAATTCTAGATTATGATCATGGCTTTACTGTGTTTTAACTTTATTCTTATTTTTCAGAAAAATATTATTCTGAAAATATTTTCAACAAATCAAAAACAATCCTGTTAGAGCAAAGGATTTTAAAACACTTTCTTTATCCAGGAACTATTTTCTTCTTTCAAATAGGACTTTACTCGAGCCCAATAGTTCTTTAAAAAAACAAAGTGAAGTAGAAACTGGTGAATGTACCATTGTGAGCTCTGTGTTTAGAAGAAAAAAAAACACTATTTACAAGGGGAGCTGGATTATTCTGGACTCCCCCAACTTCTCTCAAAGACTTCTAAAGTCTTTGATGGGGAAAAAGAAACTCATTTTGCCTCCACAGGCTTTATTACTGCCTTGCTATTACTGTAGACTGTTAGTAAAAGTTGCCCTCTGGGAGGTTCAGAACTGTGATGCCTGGGATATCCTTTAAAATCCTGTTGGCTCTTCTAAAACGTTAAAATGTGAACTGGAGTCATCCATGGGGTTGTTACGCTTGTGATGTGGAACTTATGACACTGGTAAATCCTATCCTTCTGTATTTCCTCCCCGACATGTGTATGCTTTCCTACCCTCCTATCACTCCAGAATGTCGTAAAACAGGCTAAAAAGCTAATTATGTATACAACTAATTTTTCTAGAAATCTAATTTTATTTTTGTGTTACAACCTTGTTTTATTTTTAGAAGAAGTATCTAACAAGGGTGTATTTTTAAAAATTATTATTTTAACCTGTGTATTTGTAGTAGTCTCAAATCTGAGAGACTTTATTGCTACATTTTAGGTGTCTAAACTTCTGAATTCTGGAGTATATTTAATACATAAAGAACTAATAACATTATTACAAGACGAATCACTGGAGGTAATAATCTTCTTACTCTTTGGCTTTTACTTCTTTTAAGTTAAATCCAAATATATTAGGTCATTAAATATGAAATGTCTGATTTTGAGGCAAAAGTTTAGTTTATTATATTCTCAAACAAGAAGCAGTACAATTAATCAAAGTATATGCCAAAACTATCAACACTGTTTTGCCATCTTAATAGTAGCTTGTGTATACCAGCAGTGAAGAAGCCTGGAGAGTGAGTGGTGATGAAATTTAGAAAGATGTTTTCCACAGGTTGTTGGGAATGGAATGTTTTTTCTTGCAAGAAGTGGTCCAGACTCCAGAAGAAATGGTCAGTTGTTGCAAGTTCTGGTATATACGATGGGTGACAGAAAGTTTCCAAATCCAGCTTGAGCAGCATTGTTTGCATGACAGAGTTGTCTTGCAAGAGGGTTGGCCTGTGTCTGTTGACCAATTTTGGCTGCTGCTTCTTTTTTTTTTTTTTTTTTGCAATTTTTGGCCAGGGCTGGGTTTGAACCCGTCACCTCCTTTAAGCCACAGATGCCACCCTTGCCTGCTTATTCTTAAGCATCCTCATTGTGTTCTCCGTTGGTTGCAGCAGACATTCACTGTCATCAGTTGGCCAGGTTTAAGGAAGCTGTAGTGGATAATACCAGACCACCAAACAGACACCATTAGCATTTCTTGATGACTATCTGGTCTTGGACTGTGTTTCAGCACTTCCTTTTTATCCAACCATTGTGCTGAATGCTTGTGATTGTGAAAAAGAAAACATTTTTCATCACATGTGATAATAAGGCATAGAAAGAGTTCACCTTTATTTCATGACAACAAAGAGAGGCAAACTTCAAGATGTTTCTCTTCTGATGCTTATTTAATTCATGTGTAACCCATTTATCCAGCTTCTTTACATTGCTGATTTACTTCAGATGGTTTGATATTGTTGGAATAGTAATGTCAAACCTTGCTGCTAATTTACATATAGGTTGAGATGGATTTGTTCCCACGACAGCTTTTAGCTCATCATTATCCACGTTGGTCCCAGGTTGCCCACATGGCTCATTTTCAAGATTAAAATCACCAGAGCAGAACTTGTCAAATCAGTGATGTACTGTGCATTCATTAGCCACATCTTTCCCAAATAGCTTGATATTTCAAGCTGTCAGTGCTCCATTGGTACTACGATGGAATTCAAGTTAAAAAATAACTCATATTAAAACATAACTTAACCATGGTTTCACAAAAACTGATGTAAAAAAATTCAAAGATAATCCAAGCCAACATGTGCATTTGAAAGAATGAAGATGTACCGTCACAATAATCATAATAATGATAATAAAAACAAGTATCAAAGTGAAATGTTAAAAATATCAACTGTCAACCATAGTACTTAGGGAAATCGGGCATTTCTTACTTAATAACCTAATATCAATGCCTTTCCCCCTCCTTGCTTCTTGGGAATTGCATGAAATCTTTCATCTGGCTAGTCACAGAGGCTTCAAGTCATTGTGCCTCTGTATTATAGACTGGATACTGGGAAGATCTTTAAAAATGCCAGGATTTAAAATATATTCAGTTTCAAAATTTAGTATATGAACATGTGTTTATTAAGGAAAATTTAGGAAGTGCTCATAAGTGGACAAACAAGTACTTTTAATTCCAATCATTATTACTATTTTGTTATATTTTCAAATTTTTCCATATAAATGTTACTATATTTCTTCATGTAAAGGTTTTCATTTTATACAATTACAATTATATATCGTATTTTATATATATTTTCTCTTAGCATTGCTTGGGAAGTATTTTACAATCCAGTATGTACTGGTGAAGATTTTAAAATACTTTTATTTTGATACTATATTTAGTAGATTCCCATTCACCTAAATGACCGCTAGCTTGCCAAAGCTCAACTCATCAATATTTTGATATTACTGAGGGTATTATCTGATTTAAACTGCCTTTCAAAAGTTGCCAGGCAGTTTTGAGCATGTTAGTTGTGTAGAGGACAGGTACACTAGGCGCACTAATCTCATTCCAAGGGCAGATTGAATAAGCAGTTGATCATGTTTCTAAGACTTTCCAACAAGAAGTTGGCAGAGTAAGAGAATAGAAATTCCCAAAATGTTGTTTGGTAAAAAACACTATCACTGTGTAGAAATTGACATGCGGAGTTAACTAATCTAGAAAAACTTAGTAATTACTATAAGATAATGAATATCTCTATTAAAAGGTACTAGATGCTCTTATAGATCATCTTCCAGAAATCTTGGAACTTATGTCTACTGGTGGAGAGAGCAGTGCTCAAGAAAATAAGGTAAACCCCATCTTTCAAAGACATTTCTGAACTTTAGAAGTGTTGTCCCACACTGCAGGGTTGTTGTGAGGAATCAATGAAAAGAATGTGTGGAAAGTATTTACAATAGTGCTTGACGCATGGCAGGTGCTCAGTAAAAGTCTGTTGGAGTGAGAACTGCTTGAAATTTCTCTACAATTCTTACATCAACAGTTCATATATTACTATGATTCTTATTTTTTGCCTTTGGAGTTTACATTTGTATTTTCATTTTTTAATAAATATTAATGCTTGTTCCAAAAATAGCAAATAGTAAGGACAAAAGGTAGGAAGTTAGAAAGTCGACTCTCGTTAAGAAATTTATTTTAGTTAGAAGAGTTACTATGGTAGCCAGTCTGACAGGAAGAATGCTTAAGTTCTAGTCTGTCTTTTAAAACATTTTATTTCTGGAGTTTCTAAAGAAGTGATTGATTTCACCAGATAATTACCTCCTTGTAAGAAATGAGATGCCTCCTAAATTCTGAAATGAGCAGGTGTATTGTAAGTGTATATATTATAAGACTAAATAATTTTACTGAATGCTGAGATTGATTTATTTAATTATAATTGACTCTTCTGATGTTTCTTTTTTAGTTATCCTCTCTGCCTGATTTGATTCCAGCACTCACAGCCGCTGAACAGCGAGCTGCAGCCTCTTTAAAATGGAGAACTCACGAGAAGCTGCTGCAGAAATATGCCTGTCTGCCACATGTCATATCAAGTGATCAGATATATTATCGCTTCTTGCAAAGAATGTTCACAATCATGATGACAAATGTGAGCACCGTATCTTTCATTTTATTCTTTTGAGCTCATGGTTGATGTTGGAATTACCAAATTCTTCACATTCTCAAAATGTACCACAAACTCAGTTCATTCAGTTCTGTCTAGGAGGACATCGTCTTCCCAGGTCTGGAGGAAGGGAGCTCCAGTTTCCCTCTACTTGTCCACTAGTCCTTTCTCTGAGCATCTTCTCCCTTCCTAAAAGGAGGATCAGCATGGGGCACTTTCACTTACCCTTGGCTTATATACTGCCGGGGACAGTATAAATTAGACACACTTCAAACTTGAGATAGTTCTTTGAGAGGAAGATTGGTAAAACTCAGTGGTCTTAACTATACAAGGACCTTCTGCCCTGACTTGCACCTTTGAAGTATCCATAGCCTCAGTGTCTTGATGTTAGTGCCATTTTGCCAAGGCATCCCTTATACCTGAAATAGTCCTTGGGCATCTTTTTTTTTTTTTTTTGTAATTAAAAAAAATTTTTTTTTTTATTAAGTCATTTGTATGTAGATTGTAAGAGTAGCCTTGGGCATCTTAATATTAGTTTGGTTACCTTTTCTTTTATGGTACCTGAAAAGTGGCTAGAGAACAGAAGAAGCTTATACCAAAAACATGGATGTCCTATTACGGATAACCTTACAATTGGAGTCAAATTAAGAAAAAGAGTCATCCCTCAAACAAGGTGCTACGCAAACCTCCCCATAAAGTTAATCCACTTTTTCACAAAAATTTCCAGAGAACGTAATTTATCTCACAGTTCACTATACATTTAATATAGCACCCATTATCATTTTTAAGTGTAAAAAAGTTCCATGTATTTGCTAAAATGTGTGTTAAATTCTTATTTGTTCTCAGTAAAAAAGAGATGCTGAATTCTAGCACCCATCTCAAAAACTCAAAATCAATTTCAGCTTCAAAGATAAAAAAAAATTATATTATTGGTGTTATTTAGAACTTAAGTAAAAAAAAAGTAATAGGCATACATTTTATTAACTAACACTCCTACACATTTATTTCACAAATCAAAGGAAAGCCTAGGGACTAAAGGTTACATTGTAGGTGCAGCAATCTTAAAAAGTGATTATGACAATGATGGCATGCTCATCATTTTTACATTTAATGGCACGAATGTACCACATACAACATTCCACAGAATTGAACAGAAATTTATTTATTAATTTTATTCAGCGTATAAAATTGAGCATATAAATTTGAGTGCCTCCTATGCGTTAGGCATTGTTCTAAGACCCGAGGATATACGACTGAACAAAACAGAGAGAATTCTGCTCTAATGTAGCTTGCATTCTAATGTAGTAGTGGTGGGAGTGAGAAATTATAAAATAATAAATAACTATATTGACAGGTGGTGATAACAGATGCTATCAAGTTTAATTTTCATTTCTGGCCTCAACCTAATTAACTCTATAGGCATGTTTGTGTTTAGGAAGCTGAGGATACATAAATATTCTGCATTCTTAGCTCCTCTTATCAGGAAAAAGAAATGATTTACAATGTACAACGTGCACAAGTACTTTTAAGCCTAAAATGTTTGTTTTACTTGTTTTCTTTTACAAGGAGCTAATTCCATACTTTAAAGGAAATACGTGATTGTTATAGCATGTTTTCCACTCTCACAGAAGCTACATATAAAGAAAGATTTATATTTTTAGTTCTATACCTAATGGTCAGAATATTCATTTGTTCATTTATGCAGTAAAACTTATTGGGTGCTTACTATGTGCTAAGCTCTATTCTAGGTGCCAGGAATATAGTAGTGGGCAAAAGAGAACTTATATTCTATTAGGGGCATTTAACAGAATTAACAGTTATTCTTTAATATCATTTAATATCCAGATCATATTAAAATTCTATCAGTTATCCAAATGTATTTTACAGTTGTTTTAATCTTTATAGGGTCTAGTTAAGATCTATATCTTACAATAAACAAACAAATCATATGTCAGGGATGAAAAGTGCAGTGAAGAACTATAAAACAGAGTTGAGGAGAAGAAAATAATGGAGGCTGGTAGAATGCCGTTGTGACTACAGGAGTCAGGACCAAGTATACTTTGTGTGGAGGCTTGAACAGAGAGGCAGTGAGCCATGAGGATATCTGAATGACAGGTGATCCAGGCAGAGGGGATAGTAACTGCAAATGTACGATACAGCATGTGTTTAGGCCTGTGAGGAACAGCAAGGAGGCTGGTGTGGCAAGTGGTAGGAAGAGAGCTGAGGCTAGACAGATGACTGGGTCAGCACACAGGTCCTTGAAGGCCCTGATAAGGCCTTGAACTATTCTCTAAGACAGGAGAAGTCTTGGGAAGGTTTTGAGTAAAGGAATGACACACAAGGCTGTGTTTCCTACTTTCATTATAAAAAAAATTTAAAGGTACAGAAAGGCAAAATATTATAATGAACCCCAGTATACCATGTAATGAACACCATTATTCCACAAAGATATTTGCAGTTGTTTTATTCCATTTAGAATCCAATAGTATAAGATCTGTACTCTATACTATAATCCAATAGGTATAAGATCTATACCTTGCCTTTGGCTGTTACATCTTTTCAGTGTCTTTTAATTTAGAAGATTTCCCTGTCCTCTTGCCCCCTACTTTCTCATGATGTTGAATTGTGGAACAGACTAAGTAGTTTTCCTATAGAATATTCCAACTCTTTGTCAGACTGATTCTTCATCTGTTCTCCATGTTTCTTATAAAATGGAGGTTAGATTTGAAGGCTTGCTGAGAATTAGGTTAAATATTTGGCAATAATACTTCACGAGTGTGCTGTGTATTTTATACTACATCATATATGGATGGTTCTCCTACTGTCAGTGAACTAAGACTGGCCATGCAGGTGGTGACAGCCCTGTGATCTGTGTTGTAATCTGCAGCTGATACTTCAACCCTCTAAATATCCAGTTTGCCATCAGCCTTTCACTCATTAGTTGGAGCATCTGTTGATGATCCTTTTGTTTGAATCAGTTGTTTAATTAGCACTTGCAAAAGAGTGATTTTTTTAAAAACTCCTTCATTGGTTCTGCATATTTGGTGGTGATATTTTTTAAAGAAATACTTTCCTACATCCACATGTGTTATTTAATTACCCTGAGCTACATTTCCTAGTGTAAAAGACAAAATGAATTCTTTCCCTCTAATTATCCATTTTTAGAGCTAGAAGTTGTTGTGGCAGCTACTTTTAATGGTAACAGACGAATTTTGTTTTTGATGTTATGTATGTCTCTCTCTTTTAGACTCACTTAAAAATATTAAATAATATTTTAATTAATTGTATTTTTGTGCTCAAATTGTTGCAACCTCTTCAAACTGGGGTTTATGTGTTTTTGACCTGATTACATTTATTCTTTGATTTCTGTCCCAAAAGGACACTTACCTTACACTACAAAGTATAATATCCATTATATATGAGGTGCAAAATATACTTATTTTCATACAACTGGCATTTGAAATTCTATCAGTATATATATGAAATCAAAGAGTAACATGCATTTTAGTTGACCTTTTATCTGAAATTCATTTTTCTTAAGGCCAATCGTGTTTTTGGTTATATGTCTTAAATTTTCTGTTCTAAATCATAGCAATATCCTGTATTTACATTCAGAAGATTAAAAACATTATACAAATTGCACACAATAGCTTGCATAAAATATAACATGAGAGGAGATAGCAGGCAATACCGTCTCAACAATATAAAGTTTTATTCTACTTGAATTTTAAGGATCTCCACTATAATAGTCTGAATTGAATATTGTAATATTTGTATGTAAGTCTAGATAGTGAATGTTTATACTGGACACAGTATACCTAGTTGAGAGGTTTTTTCCCTCATACATAGTTTGATCCCAAACCTAGTAAAGATAAATGATTACATTCATTTAGAATTAAGGTTCTTTCTAGTGGTGTGAAAGAAATTCAAAGGGTAAAGGGGTTTGGAATACCGGTAAGAGTGATTGACATTGTGTCCTGTGGAGTCTAAGCTTTATCTGAACCATGGACTAGAGATCTCAGTGAATGACATTGAGATCGAAGAACAAGAATTAAGCCAGAATATAAAAGAGTATAACCTATCATGAGCCTCTCAATTTATAATTTAGAAGTGGCACCGTTTTTGGTAATGCACCTGACACATGGTTTATGTTCTAACAAATGTTTGTTGAAATTGTGACATAAGTCTAGGGAATGACTAAAATAACAAATGGCAGAGGTGTATTTTAGGAGAATACCACTTAAGATGAGGTGAACAAAATCTGGATGATTTATACATTTCTGTGCCAAATTAAATCAACTTTGTAACATGATAGATTAGTTGATTTGCCTGAGTGATAGTAATATTAAATTGTGAAGGCACTTCCAAAAAGATACAAATTCACTGATTTGAGAGGAAATAAAACATTCCTCTTACTTTTAGCTGGTAGCTTAAGATCAGTTAGGAGGGGCCAAATTATTTAAGAAGTATCATAATACTAGTCTAGTGTGACTGTCTTCTTTATTTTTTTAAGAATGTCTTACCTGTCCAAAAGGCAGCTTCACGAACTCTGTGCATCTTTCTACGTTACAATCGTAAACAGGAACAGAGACATGAGGTCATTCAAAAATTAATTGAACGTAAGTAATTGTTGTCTCTTATTTTCAAAAAAAGAAGATCAATTAGTTGAGCTAGTTAGATCTAATTTATTACGCTGATGTTGGTAAATATCTATTGTGTGCTTTTAGTTTTGTAGGCTAATTTTTGTTTTTTAGAAATATTTTTAGCAGGATTAGATGTGTGATGAATGAAAAGAATGATTGCTCTGAGCTTTAGTGTATGAATTTCTACACTTGAAAAATTAAATGTGAAGTGAATGTACACTTCTCTCGAAAGCCCAGGTTCTACCCTGATGAAATAGCGTTTGGAACTAAAATATAAATAGAACATCCATGAATTTAATCACTTACTTTATGGTCCTGTTTTCAATATTAACATAATTAACAGAATGTGGGTATTTTCCCTTTAATAGAGTTGATGATACATATGAATGTGAATCTGGTGAGCCTTGTAGTTTATATAGCTTAAGAAACTAAGTTAATTTATAAATGCAAATTTATTTTAATTTGTCAAGAGCTAAAATCAAGGCAAAAACTTTTCATTAAAGTGTTAATTAAATGCTACACACATATGTATGTACTTACATATACATACATTTGTGTATATATATATATATATACATATATATATATATATATATATACTTGGTAAATTTGTTAATTATTATATACTTGCTTTGTCTATAATGTCTTACTGTTTTAATTAAGCTCTTATTATCCAGCATAGGCAAAATAATGGGCATAGGCATAATGGGATTTGCTGGTTATTGGAGTTTACTATTTTAAGTATGGAGCACTTTTCAAAAAATCAAGAGCAATTTCATAAAATTCCATATCAGAAAAATTATGCTTGGTATACTTTAGTCATTTTGTAGTCTATCTTAATGTAATTTTCATTTTTCACTGGAAGGGCCTCACATTTAAAATATTTTATTTCGAAAGAAGATTCTATTTGGCTTTAAGTATTGGGCTTTATTTTTGAACATTTATGTAAAAAGAAGAACATTAACCTTTGAATGTTGACCTAAATTATTGTCAGTAATACTGTTTATATATGACTATTCTCTTCAAAGCATTTTTGAGGAAACGAGTGAAATAGTTAATTTGATTATTAAAAGATTTTGAAGTTAGACTTGTATTTGAATTCTAGCTCTGCATCTGCCAGCGATGTGATTTTTAACCTCTCTGAATCTCAGTGGCCTTATCTTTTGGAGGAATAAGTGTGTATCACATTGGATTGCTTTTCAAGATTAAACAAGATAATATGTATAAAGTACTTAGTACATGGTGGGTGATCCAAAAATAATAGATAATAGTCATTGAATAGTTAATAAATGCTTATGGAATTGAATGCAGTGTTTGATAAAACTTGCTGGTTTTTGAGGTATCATCCAATTTGGGAATCTACAAATCTGGGGCATATAATATGATTTGTTTTCTTCTTATCTCATATATTTGCTAATCAAACTGTGAGTATAAACAAACTTGTTACAATTTTATATGTCTAATTTTATCACATGTAATTTCATATAGGAAAAATTAACTTTTGATAATTGTTGTTGTTGTTTCTAGAACTGGGCCAAGGAAAAAGTTACTGGAATAGACTTCGATTTTTGGATACCTGTGAATTTATTATAGAGATCTTTTCCAAGTCATTTTTTTGTAAATATTTCTTTCTACCTGCTATTGAACTGACACATGATCCAGTAGCAAATGTGAGGTATGTTATCAAAGAAAATATTCAAAAATATTGTATTGATTACGTATGTAATATGGTGAATATATACAAAACAGTTTTTAGGCAATTAAAAAATTGAAGATTTTACACTTGCTTTGGAATTCTTGGTATTAATAATTGATAAGTATCAGTAGGACTTAGAAGCATAATCTTTCAGCACTGTCTTAGATCTTTTGTTTTACCGGGTCAAGAGCAGTTAAGTTGAAGCCAGATTGACAAGCTTTTTTAGCCATTTGGATACAGATGCCGGCACCAGAAGAGGGGAGAAGTATTATTAAGTTACCTGTTATTAAAAGTAAAGAAAAAATAGTCAGCTGTCTTGTCACTTAAGAGTTGGCTTGGTCAGCATCTGTCCATTTTTAAGGGCCCATTTATTCTGAGATGTAGGGCTGGATTGAGGTTTTTGTCCTACCTTCCATGGTCAACTGCCTTTCATTTTTGAAATCCAATAAATGTTAATTGGATTGGGTTCACTGTTAATTCAGATGGAACAGGCCTGAAAATGGCTTGCTGAGAAGTTGACAAAAATATGGAAAATAATTTGTTCTTTTTTTCTTCCCAAGTGGGCATATTATTTCTCTTTTATATATACTGTGGTAAAATATACATAACATAGAATTCACCATTTTAACTATTTTTGTAAATTAAATCATAGCTGTGTACACTAATGAAATTATGGGGTATAATGTGCTGGTTTTATATACAACTTGAAATACTGCCATCAAACTGGTTAACATAGCCTTCACTGCATTTTCTTAGTTATTGCGTTAAGACATTTGTATTCTACACTTAGTAGATTTAATTTGTACCCTTGTAAAATGCACCATAGGTGTGGTCCCACCAATTGCCCTCCCTCCCCCTATCCTCCCCTCCCCTCCCTTTCCTTTTTCTCCTTCATCTTGGGCTACAGTTGGGTTAGAGCTTTCATATGAAAGTCTGGGTGTTTATAAATTGGTTTCATAGTAGGGCTGAGTACATTGGATACCTTTTCTTCCAATCTTGAGATACTTTGCTAAGAAGAGTATGTTCTAGCTCCATCCACGTAAACATGAAAGAGTTAAAGTCTCCATCTTTTTTAAGGCTGCATAATATTCCATGGATGTACATATGGATGTACATATACCACAATTTATTAATCTATTTATGGGTTGATGGGCACTTGGGCTTCTTCAATGAGTTAGCAATTATGAATTGGGCTGCAATAAACATTCTGGTGCAAATATCTTTGTTATAAAGTGATTTTTGGTCTTCTGGATATATACCTAGTAGAGGAATTGAAGGAAAGAAAGGTAGGTCTATTTTTAGATCCCTAGGTAATCTCCAAACATCTTTCCAAAAGGAATGTATTAGTTTGCATTCCCACCAGCAGTGCAGACGTGTTGCCTTTTCTCCACATCCATGCCAACATCGCTGGTTTGGGGATTTTGTGATGGGGGCTAATCTTACTGGAGTTAGATGATATCTCAAAGTGATTTTGATTTGCATTTCTCTGATGATTAAGGATGATGAGCATTTTTTCATGTGTCTGTAGGCTGTGCACCTGTCTTCTTCAGAGAAGTTTCTCTTCAAGTCCCTTCCCACCCTGATCACTTATTCTTTTCTTGCTAATACATTTGAGTTCTCTGTGGATTCTGGTAATTAAGTCTTTGTCAGAGACATAACCTACAAATATCTTCTCCCATTCTGAGGGCTGTCTGCTTGCTTTACTTACTGTGTTCTTGGCTGTGCACAAGCTTTTTATTTGATCAGATTGTAGTAGTGTATTTTTGGCACTGCTTCAATTGCCCAGGGGGTCCTCCTCATAAAATATTCTCTGAGGCCGATTTCTTCAAGTGTTTTTCCTGCACTTTCTTCTAGTATTTTTATAGTTTCATGTCTTAAGTTTAAATCTGTAATCCAGTGAGAGTCTATCTTAGTTAATAGAAAGGTGTGGGTCCAGTTTTAGTCTTCTACAGGTTGCCTGCCAGTTCACCCAGCACCATTTCTTAAATAGGGAGTCTTGGCTCGGTGCCTGTGGCTCACGCAGCTAAGGCGTCAGCCACATACACCTGAGCTGGCAGGTTCAAATCCAGCTCAGGCCCACCAACAACAATGAGAGCTGCAACCAAAAAAAAAATAGCCGGGCATCATGGCGGGCACCTGTAGTCCCAGCTACTTGGGAGGCGAAGGCTGGAGAATCGCTTGAGCCCAGGAGTTGGAGGTTGCTGTTAGTTATGATGCCACAGCACTCTACCCAGAGTGACAGCTTGAGGCTCTGTCTCAAGATAAATAAATAAATAAATAAATAGGGAGTCTTTTCCCCACCGAATGTCTTTAATTGGCTTATCAAAGATCAAATAATGGGAAGTAGCTGGGTTCATCTCTTGGTTCTCTATTCTGTTCCATACAAGTACCTCTCTGTTTGTGTGTCAGTACCATGCTGTTTTGATCACTATCAATTTATAGTATAGTCTGAGGTCTGGTAACGTGATTTCTCCTGATTCATTTTTATTTCTGAGTAATGTCTTGGCTATTTCAGGTATTTTCTGATTCCATATAAAATGAAGTATTTTTTTTTTTTGAGATCTTTAAAGTAGGACAGTGGTGCTTTAGTAGGGATTTCATTAAAATTGGGTATTGCTTTGGGTAGTATGGACATTTTAACAATGTTGATTCTTCCCAGCCATGAGCATGGGATGTTTTTCCATTTGTTAACATTTTAAGCTATTTCTTTTCTTAGAGTTTCATAGTTCTCTTTATAGAGATCTTTCACGTCCCTTAGGTAAACTCTCAAATATTTCATCTTCTTTGGCACTACTGTGAAAGGAATAGAGTCCTTGACTGTTTTTTCCACTTGGCTATTGTTGGTATATATAAAGGCTACAGATTTGTGAGTGTTGATTTTGTAACCTGAGACACTGCTGAATTCCTTGATCACTTCGAAGAGTTTTGTAGTAGAATCCCTGGAGTTTTCCAGATATACAATCATATCATCTGCAAAGAGTAAAAGTTTGATCTCCTTTGACCCTGTCTGGATAGCCTTGATTGCCTTTTCTTTGCCTGATTGCGATGGCTAATACTTTTATTACAATGTTAAAAAGCAGTGGAGACAATGGGCAACCTTGGTTTCTTATCTGAGTGGAAATGATTTCAATTTAACTTCAGTTCAATATGATATTAGCTGTGGGTTTGCCATAGATGGCCTCTATCAGTTTAAGAAATGTCCCTTCTATATCAGTTTTCTTAAGTGTTTTGATCATGAAAGGATGCTGGATATTATCAAAAGCTTTTCTGCATCAATTGAGAGAATCATATGGTCTTTGTTTTTTATTTTGTTTATGTGATGAATCATATTTATAGATTTATGTATATTGAACCAGCCTTGGGACTCTGGGATAAAACCTACTTGGTCATGGTGTATAATTTGTTTGATGTGTTTGCCAGGATCTTATTGAACATTTTTGCATCAATATTCATTAGGGATATTGGTCTACAATTTTCTTTTCTTGTTGGGTCTTTTCCTGGTTTGGGGATCAAGGTGATGTTTGCTTCATAGAATGTGTTGGGTAGTAGTCCTTCTTTTTGTGTATTTTGGAAATGGTTAAGTAATATAGGTACTAGTTCCTCTTTAAAGGTTTGGTAGAATTCTCATGTGAAGCCATCTGGTCCCAGGATTTTCTTTTTAGGAAGATTTTGTATAGTTGATGCTATTTCAGAACTTGATATAGGCCTATTCAACATTTCCACTTCATTCTGGCTAAGTCTAGGAAGGTGGCATGGTTCCAAGTATTGGTCTGTTTCCTTCAGATTTTCTTATTTCTGAAAATAGAGTTTCTTGTAATATTCATTAAGGATTTTTTTTAATTTCTGAGGAGTCTGTTGTTATTTCGTCTTTGCCATTTCTGATTGATGGAATTAGAGATTTTACTCTTTTTTTCCTGATTAGGTTAGCCAAAGGTTTATCTATTTTATTGACCTTTTCAAAAAACTTACTTTTTTATTTATTGATCTATTGCATAATCCCTTTGTTTTCAATTTCATTTAATTCTGCTCTAATTTTGGTTATTTCTGTTCTTCTGCTGGGTTTGGGATTGGAATGTTCTTTCTTTTCCAGTTGCTCAAGATGTCCCATTAAGTTGTTAACTTCATCTCTTTCTATTCTTTTGAGAAAAGGTTGCAGTGCTATAAATTTCCCTCTTAGGAGTGCTTTTGTGGTATCCCAGAGGTTCTGGTAATTCATGTCTTCATTATCATTTTGTTCCAAAAATTTGGTAATTTCCTTCTTAATCTTGAGTATGACTCAGGTATCATTCAGCATAAATTAGTTTCCATGTTTTTGTATGAGTATGCAGATTCCTGTTGTTACTGAGTTCAACTTTTATTCTGTGATGGCCTGAGAAGATGAAGATTCAAGGAATAATTTCTATTCTTTTAAATTTGCTGAGGTTAGACTCGTGACCTAAGATGTGATCAATTTTGGAGTATGTTCCATGGGCTGATGAGAAGAATGTGTATTCAGTTTTGTTAGGATGAAATGTTCTATAGATGTCTGTTAAATCCAATTGTTGAATGGTTAAGTTTAAGTCTAAAATTTCTTTGCTTAGTTTCTTGTTGGAGGTTTTATCCAACAGCCAAAGGGGTGTTAAAATCTCCAAATATTATGGTGCTGGAGGAAATCAAGTTGCTCATGTCTGTTAGAGTCTATCTTATAAATTGAGGCACATTCTGGTTGGGTGCATAAATGTTAATAATGGAAATCTCATCATGTTGAGTGTTACCCTTAACAAATATGAAGTGACCATCCTTATCTTTCTCTACTTTTTGTTGGTTTAAAGCCTATTGTATCTGCGAATAAAATTGAAACACCTGCTTTTTTCTGATTTCTGTTTGCCTGAATTATAGATGACCATCCTTCACCATGAGTCTATATTTATCTTTTAAGGTAAGATGAGATTCTTATATGCAGTAGATACCTGGCTTGAATTTTTGTGTCCAGTCAGCCAACCGGTGCCTCTTTAGAGAACAATTTAAGCCATTCACATTAATTAAGAATATTGATAAACCTGGTACTATTTTGGGTATCAAGTTTTTCAAAAATCCAGTGGACATTTTTAATCCTTTCACCATTGTGGAAGTTGGAATTTGATCAAAAGTTTCTGAGTGAGTTTACTTTGGTGGTAGAGGATTGTGCTGGTCATTATGGAGGATAGGTCTGAGAATATCCTGGAGAGTTGGTTTGCAAGTTTCTTCAACATGTGAGTGTCATTAAAGTATTTAATTTCTCCATCATAAATGAAACTCAGTTTAGCTGGATACAGGATGCTGGGTTGAAAGTTATTTTATTTTAGGAGGTTAAAGGTTGATGACCACCCTCTTCTAGCTTGAAAGGTTTCAGCAGCGAGATTTGTAGTCATTCTAATATTCTTCCCTTGTAGGTTATGGTTTTCTTCTGTCTGGCTGCTTGCAGAATTTTCTCTTTCATATTAACTTTAGCAAAGTTAATTATGATGTGTCTGGGAGATGATTTATTTGGGTTGAGTTGTGTTGGGGTTCTGAAACTGTTTGCTATCTGAATTTCAGAATCTCTTGCCATATTTGGGAAGTTCTCCTTCATTATCTCTTGGAGTAGAGCATCTGGGCCTTTCGAAGCAACCTTGTCACCTTCAGGAATTCCTGTAAGGCGAATATTAGTTTTCTTCAAATTATCCTAGAGCTCTCTGAAAGAATGATCCATTTTTGCTCTCCACTTCTCTTCCTCTGAGCTTTTGGGAGCGTTCAAAAGCTTTGCCTTCAATGTCTGAAATCCTTTCTTCTGCCTGCTCCATTCTGTTACTGAGGTATTCGACTGTATTTCTCAGATGTTTGAGGGCTACAAGTTCTTGCCTCAATGTGTCAAACAAAATCTTTGGTAATTTTGTCTTTGAATTCATTGAATTCTTAAGATAACTTTTGAAATGCTCCTTGAATTTCAAATTCCAACTTTACCTTCATTCTGTTAATCTGATTTGCAATCCAAATTCTGAATTCAATTTCTGATATCTCAGCCACTTGTTTATGAATGGAATCTTCTGGTGTGTCTGCTTTGTCTTTCCTTGGGGGAGTTGATCTACTCTGATTATTCATGTTATTGGAGTTTTTCCGCTGATTCCGCCCCATGATTATTTTTCACCATTTTGGTAGATGAGCAGATAAGGTGAAATGGGATTGGGGGCTCCTGGAGTAGTGATTAACCAGCCCTTTGCCCAAGAGCTTGGACTGGTGACTGCAGCTTTTCCCCTACAGCTTTGCAAAGGACCTGTCCAGTACTATGGCCTGAGACATTGGGGGCCTGCTTTGTGTGGTAGCTCTGTCTTGTTTTCAGTTGGTCTCTGTCCAATCCTAGTGAATCATTAACTCTGGGTTGAAGTCTCAGCTGTGGAGAAATACCAGCAACTAAGACACCCTGCCCCCTCCATGGGCAACAACTGGAAAAGGAAAACCAAACCTTTCTACAACAACACAACCAGGGTACTACCTTGGATAGTCCTCAGGTGATTGGCCCAGGTCAAGAGTTCCAAATCAATTGTCCCAGTCAGGCACCCAGTCTCAAGTGGGAGAGTTCAAAAGGTCTCCAGTGGGGTGGTGCCTTTGGCTCAAAGGAGTAGGGCACCAGCCCCATATGCCGGAGGTGGGTTCAAACCCAGCCCCAGCCAAAACAAAACAAAACAAAAAGGTCTCCAGCAACTACATAGCAGGGGTCTGCTGGAAGCTTGAGTATGACTTGCTCTGGTGTTCCATGGAGTCAGAAGGGCCCACCCAGCAAATGAATTGGTCCAGGAAGGTTGATGCCTCCTTCCCCACCTTGTCATACCCAGTCACTGGTAACCCTACAAGGCTGTGGCCCAGTTCCCTCCAATGATCAGATGCTCCAAAGGTTTGCACCTGCCTGAGTCACAGGGAGATCTGTGTCTCCTAGGCCAGGCCACAGCACTCTGCCACCAGCCAACAGGGGTAGCTAAAGCCTGACAACCTCGGGTACTTAATGGAAACTGTGGAGTTTTACTCAGTTCCTGCCCTGCCCCAGATTGATGTTTTTACCACTTATACTCTCACAGAATTCGTGTTCTGTCCCATCTATAATTCCCTGTGGGCCAGGTGCTGTTTGAATTCACAAAAAACTACGACTCAGCCCTGCCCTGTGCCATTGCCAGTGCGCCAATTCTCACAGAGCTGGCATCTCAGTCTCTGCTGCACTCTATGTTGGAGCGGGTGTGGTTAGAGCTCAGAAACGGCTCTCAGTTCCTGCCCCTCCCTGGGCTGGTGCTGTTGCCATGCCTGTTTTTGTCCCAGCTATGCTCCCCTGGGGGCCAGGTGCATCTTAGGCTCACAAAAGCAGAAATTCTGACTCAGCCCTACCCTGGCAGTGTGCTGCCTCTGCTGGGCTTGTGTGGAACCTATTCTCCGTCCCTGCCACGCCCTGCCTGGTAGGTATCACCTCAGGCATACCCTTTGCTCACAGGGCCTGTGTTTCCATCCCAGGTCTGTTCTATCAGTGGCTGCTGCCACCGGAGTAGAGGCCCAGCTCCCTTTGGTTGCTAAGAGTTGGGGGAAGTGTTTCTCCAAAATATCCCCAGGTGTGTGAGCCCTATTGTCCTTGCCATTGCTGTTGCTGCACTGTACTGTGGGGCACCACTTCTCCCTCCCCCTTATGGCTCCCTCACTCCACAGTCCCCTCTCCACACCTGTGCCACAGAACCAGCATGGACCTGCAATAACCCAAGCCCTGTCCACACCTCTCAAGAAAATGTCCAAGAGCCTGGACTCCATGGGGGACAGGTTTCCAGACTTCGGGGTGAGAGAGGAGGGGAGTGCTGGGAGTTCACTCCCCAATTGTGGGTAGAGTCAATGTTCAGTTTTATGCCTGGCAGGAGAATGCCATGGCACACTAGTGGGTCCTCTCTGATGAAGGAGTTCTGGTTTTTAGAGGGTCTCTCTTGTGGGATAAAATAGGAGGAGATGTGAACTCTACTTGCTTGTTTGTAGAAAGTATACTGTGAGCCATTCTCATGGGGGAGGGGACCCCCATCTGCTTGGTGATGAATTTTGTACCTGTTGTTTGTTTCCTTGACATCACAGCTCACCTCAACAGGGGTGATGTGTGCTCTTCAACCTTCTCTCTTAGCTCAGCTCCAAACCATCAGCTTACTTGCTAAACTTCTGTCCTTTTACTCTCCTTCTGGATGGGAGTCTCTGTGGAAAGCTGGCTCCAGTCGGCCATCTTGCCTCCTCCTCCCATTTTTAAATGTATTTGTTTAGTGGTATTAGTACATTTATATTATTACTTAAGAGCTATTTGTACATCTGATAATGGGATGAAAAGAATTTTAAACTCTCAGCCATTAATTTTTTGTGTCCTAAACCCTGTGTTTCTCTTTTGCACTTGAATTCAGATGTGTAGGAAAGAGAGAGAGTCAGAGTCAGTTGTCCAAAGGCTTCCCTGAAAAATACTCTAGAGCTCATTGATGAGTTTGCACATGGTAGCCACACTTAGTTTTATGTATCTAAAAGATTCATAGGTGTATCTTTTATAAACAATTGACATTAATTGTAGGCAATATGCAAAACATTATAATACTTTTTAATAGGAAGAGTTAGTGGGGCAATAGACTAGCCTCAGTTAATAGTCTTGCTATTGAGATATATACCACGAAGAATTGTCAAAAGATATCGAAAGTGGAGCCTAAGAATTCATGAGCATTGGTTCATGGGAATAATCTAGGGGTTGGTTTTTATTTTATAATTTTTAATGTAATAAAATACAGAAAGCACAACTGCTTTGGCTTTAGTTTTGTTGTGCATCTTACCTGTGCTTTATAAATGAGAGGTAGCATATCCCTGACGTTTAAAGTAAATTGAAAAGAAACTCTTGGTAGTTCTCTAGATTTTAGCTCTTCTTGATCAACTAATGGATCCAGCTATATTGTTAACATTTTGTAAATTGAAGAAAAGCGACTTCCAATATGATAAATTGTCACTTATCAAGCAGTTGACAAAAATAATTTGGAAGGGATGAAATTATCTCTACTCTGGCCAGTGTGACTAATAGCATAGCACCGATTCTAAGAGAAAGCAATCTGCCAATTCAGAAACCAAATTAAGGTTAATTAAATATCACCCAATTTTAAGGTTAATTATAATAATTATTGTATTGTAGAATAATCTGTCTTGGTTCTCACTTTTCTCTTTGGGAAGCTCCCATCCAAAGAAATGGATCTGACAGCACTGGACGCTAACTGATTTGGGGTATAAAAGCCTTTACACAACGCTATAGTGCTATGCAGACACATTATGTAGATTAGGAGGACAGTTTCTGGAGCCACACTGCCTGAGCTGAAGTTGCAGCTCTATGCTAGATATATGGGGAAGTTATAAACGAAACCTGGCTGTGGATTGATTTCTTTAGTACCTATGTCATAAGATATTCTGATGTATAAATAACTGAGATAATGTACATAAAGAATTTAGCTTTCCGGAAAGAATATGGCCCCTAATTTCAAAAATTTTATAATCTCCTGGGGCCAGGAGTCTAATAAGTGAATCACTATTGATTGCTTGTGTAGCTTCTGCTGAAAGTGTATTTTCTAGACTTGGCTTGAGTTATAAAGAATGAAGTGTGCATTGACTACTAAATGCTTTTGTTTTTCCTTAAGTGGATGTTTAAAATTTAAATTCACTGAGTTTAGACAATATCAAGGCTGGGAAAAGACTATTGTTATTCAAAGAACCCTTCTCCACAGCTGCAAGAAATGAATAAATTCTCTTTGGAGAAATTGAGACTCCTTAATTAGAGAAAGCATCACCAGTCTTAGCCATATCTGTGATGAGCTCTGAGTGAGATTGAGGCTATTATTGCTACTTACAATGCTGAAAATTCCAGAGAAGGAACTTTATCCTTTTTTACTTGAATAAAAAGCAAATTTTGTTGGATACGAAGAATCATCAACTAAAGCTTCATCTGAGAAAGTGTCCTGGAAAGTTTAGGAGTGGGATTTAGTTGTTTCAAGGCTTACAATAGAAATAAAAAATAATAATGTGGAGAACTCTCAGATGAATGAGTGAAGATAACATCTGTGAAATAATCACCGAACATTCCTCTCTAAAACCAGGCCTGGCAAAGCATTAGAGCTTTAGTTTAGTGAAGCCAAACATTTCCTCTGAACTGCCTCCTCCTGGCAAGGTTTTCTTTTCTTTGCTGAATTTCCTCTTACCTCCCTGGCATTCTTCACTCCTTGTTTCTTGCTTTTCAACCCAATCTCAATTGTGGTAGTACCTGGACTGTACATATCCTTTTATCTCTTTTCTTCTCTAACTGTACTTGTTACCTCAGTGATCTCTCCAGTCTCGTCTGTGGCTTAAATATCATCTGCCTGGTGAAGATTCCTCGCTGTGTCTCCAGCGTAGACTTCTACACCGGACAGCAGACTCAGTGAGCCAACTGCCCACTTAGCATTTCCGTGGAATATCTAACTTAATCTCCAGCATTTCAGACTTAATCTGTCTAAAATTAAACCCTGATCTTTCTTATCTGCTTTTGCTCCTCCCGTAGTCTTCTCCATCTCAGTAAATAACCATTTCATCTTTCCACTTGCTTAGGTCAAAGCCTTGAATAAGTCCTTTTCCCCTGTCTCTTCCGCTCTAATGCCTCAGCCCCTTTCCTCCTGCTTAACCACTTCTTGACACCTTTACTGCTGTCACTCTGGTTCAATCTGCCATCACCTCTCACCTGAGTTCTTACAAGGAACTGTCCTGTTGTTTCTCTTCTCTAGTCTAATGCCACACAGTAGCCAGATGTTACTTATAAAACTTAAAGTCGGATCGCTTCACCTATCTGCTCAAAACCCTCCAATGGTTTCTCACTGCACTCAGAAGAAAAGCCAGGCTCCTTACTGGGGCCAGCAAGGCCTCTTGTTCCTGCTTTGTGAGCTCTTGCTAATCTTACCCTCACAATATTGGCACAATGGCCAGATTGCTAATTTGGAGCCACACCAGAGGCAAGCTCCCCGCTGTGGGCACTACAGCTCTGTTCTAGAAGCTCACGTGGCTTATTACCTCAATTTCCTTAGGTTTTTGATTAAATTGTTATCTGTTCAGTGAAAACTTCACGAACCTTCTCTGACCACCTGCATTGAAACTGATGCATCCCCCTTTCCAGGTACTCCTTCATCTTCTTTCCATACTTCATTTTTCTCTGTTGCATTTAGTACTGTCTAACCAACATTTTACTTGTTTCTCCTTTCTTCTCTACCACCATTCTAGAATGTAAGCTCCAAGAGAGCAGTTTGTTGGTTTTATTCTCTAGTGCCTCTTAGCACCCAGAATGATGAATGCTTGATTCATAGTAGGCACTCCATAAGTGAATAAATGAACTCTTAGGCTACCTAAAACCTGATTTTTCTTTCAGTTTCAAGTTACCATTATTCTTGAGTTATTAGATTTACTCAAAAGTAAAATACTATGTAATTTATTATAGAATGAAACTTTGCTACCTATTACCCAAAGTAAAATCTACTCTGAAGATTCCTACAGATAAGCATCTACTTCAGCAATTAGAAATGTGTGTAAGAAAACTCCTATGTCAAGAAAAAGATAAAGATGTTTTGGCTATTGTAAAAAAAGTAAGTATCACTCTTGTCACAATGTTGCATTTCTTACATTAAGGTAGTATTAATCATAACTTCACTATTTTAGCTTGACAGAAGAGCTATACGTTAAAATATTTGTATCCTTGCTGGAGTGGTAAGAAAAAATGATTTAGTTTATGTGTGCTATAGCTGGACACAACTGGAAATATCTAACAGGAATTTAGTTATTTTTTTTTCAGTGGTGAGATAGAATTTATTAGACAGAAAGGAATACAGAAGGAGTAAAAAGCACCAGTTCTCCTGGCAAAGGGAAAGCCCCAAGTCGGAAGTCTCCCGGCACTTAGTTATTAAACCTTTATTACTAGTAATATAAACTCCACGACAGAGAGTTTGGCACATGTTGGGTTTTCATTGAATGCTATTCAATAATAATCACTGCTTCATTCACCAGACTATATTTATAAGTGATTATAGACCAGTACAACTTTGTTGGTAAAATTGAGAAAGTCATGTTTCATAGAAATTTAGCAACAGAAGGGCCCTCAGACTTAATTCAGAGGTCTGCTTGAGATCATTTGATTAAGAGTCAGAGCTACAACTACAATAGAGTGCATCCCTTTTTAAGTAATGTTACATTATTATATTTTATGGTTTGTTTTGTTTCAGCATGAGATCATATTATACTGGTTGTTTGGCAATGTTGGAACACTAAAACAGTGAAAATTTGGATTAGTGAACCAATCATTAAAATACATTATAATGTTCAAGAAGTCATTTTGCTGAATATACAGGGTGTCCCAAAATAATAAACTATTTTAAATTACATATGAACTTTATGGACACCCTGTATAACTAATATTTATATAGGAGTAAGTCAAATTAAAGTGATTACTCTTATGAATCCAATTGTAAACTTTAGAACATGTAATTTTTTTTTTTTTCAATAGACAGAGTCTCACTTTATCGCCCTTGTAGAGTGCCATGATGTCACAGTTCACAGCTCCTGGGCTTAGGCGATTCTCTTGCTTCAGCGTCTCGAGTAGTTGGAACTATAGGCGCCTGCCACAATGCCCGGCTATTTATTTATTTATTTATTTATTGTTACAGTTTGGCCAGGGTGGTTTCGAACCTGCAACCCTCGGTATATGTGGCCAGTGCTCTACTCACAGCCACAGGTGCTGCCTGGGAACATGTAATTTTTGAGCATTTATATGTTGTGAGGGAAATTAATTTCTTTTTTATTTATTTATTTTTTTAGAGACAGAGTCTCACTTTGTTGCCCTTGGTAGAGTGCAGTGGGGTCATAGCTCACAGCAACCTCCAACTCCTGGGCTTGGGGGTGATTCTCTTGACTCAGCTTCCCGCGTAGCTGGGACCACAGGCGCCTGCCACAACGCCCAGCTATTTTTTTTTGTTGCAATTTGTCTGGGGCCAGGTTCAAATCCACCACTCTCAGGATATGGGGCTGGCGCCCTACCCACTGAGCCACAGGTGCTGCCCAGAAGTTAATTTATTAATGTCATAAATTAGCACTGATGGTGAGAAAAAAATGGAATCTTTTTATTTTGTCCTCCTTTTTCTAAAAATAATTAACAAATAGCACATGAGGAACTTTAATTTTTATTTTTTTATGAGGAACTTTCTGATAAAGTGATTTAGTGACTTAGTATTAATTAGTATAATTTTATTCCTACTGAAATGTGAATTCCTCATTCATGATCTGAAGTAACCAGAAATATCCACAGTTGGATATGCAACTACATATAAACACACACACACACACACACACACACACAGACGTTCTCTGGTTCTGTCCTTACTATTTAATATTAAAGTATAGAAGGATAGGCAATGGAGTTAACTTGTCGAAATAATAAACATGAGGAAGTAGTTTCCTTTCCTTTCCTTTCTTTTCTTTTTTTTTTTTTTTTTGTACAGTGTCTCATTATGTAAACCCCCGTAGAGTGCTTTGGCGTCACAGCTCAAAGCAACCTCCAACTCTTTGGCTCAAGAGATTCTCTTGTCTTAGCCTCCCAAGTAACTGGGACTATAGGCGCCCACCATAATGCCCGGCTTTTTTTTTTTTTTTTTTTTTTGCAGTATTTGTTCAGGGCTGGGTTTGGACCCGCCATCTCCGGCATATGGGGCTGGCCCCCTACTCCTTTGAGCCACAGGCACCTCCCCCAGCTATTTTTTGTTGTTGTTGTCATTGTCGTTTAGCAGGCCTGAGCTGGATTCGAACCCTCCTGCCTTGGTGTATGTGGCTAGCGCCCTAACCACTGAACTACGGGTGCTGAGCCCATGAGAGAGTAGTTTTCCCAAAGAATTTATTAATTTAAGAGATAATATTATATAAGTTAATCTCATATAGGTACAAGCTAATGTCATATAGGTGTTAACAGTGATATCATTAAATTAATTTATTATTAATCTACAGTGGATTATTCTGAAGTATAGCTCTTAAATTTAAGTATGTTTCACACAGTGAAGTTAATCCGTGAAAATTTAGTAGTATAGTGAGTTATTAGTATGAGAACCTCTGAGGAAGCTACACAAGGCTTTGGGACAAAAATGGAATAGTTTACTGTAATTGGTTTTTATAATTTAGAAAGTAACTTTAACAAGGGGGCTATTTCATAGCATAAATTATAAAGTTTTCATAAATTTCAGCATGAAATAAAGTTTTAAATAAATTTTATGTGTGTAATGAATAGCTTTGGTCACATGAATATAGAAATATACTTTATTTTGGCCATTAGAGTTCTTCTTGTCGAATAAGTGTTAGAATGGCTGTCCTCTATCAGAGACAGAACCCTGGATTAGATTAACTATTGTTTGATTGGGTTAATTTGTTTCAAACCAGTATATTATGAGAGACAAATAGTAAATTGAGAGAATACTTTCAGAGGAAAATCTTTTCTATTGTTTAAGAATGTCATAATGATAAAAAAAATTTCTATGGGAGAGAGCTAAAGATTTTAAGACAAATGATAGCTTGTTTCATATATATTTACTTGAAAGACCTTTTTAAAATGCAAAAGCTATATTACATTTCTGAAAATTCAGAAAATATCGACATTGGGAGTTATTAGAAATTAAATTGCATGTGGTTAGTATTTAAAATATGCCTCTAGACTTGCTCTTCTTACGGTTAAACCCTTTTAAAAGGTAAAATGTATCCTGGTGGTACTGTACAGTGGTTGTTATAAATACTGTGTAAAGTAAGGGAATTTGCAAACATCACCTCCTTGAACTACTCTCTGAAAAATCTCTGAGAAATGATTGGTTGGTTTAATTTAATTGCTGCTGAATAATTTTTAAAACTTTCTTACAGACTGTATTAGAGTTGGACAGAATGGAAATGTCTATGGATGCGGTAAGCATATTCTTTTTTCTTTATATTAAAAGGAATATTTAAAAATTGCCAGAAACTTATCATTAATGTTTCACAATTTCATTTTAAACAGTTTCAGAAAAAGTTTTATGAAAAAGATTTGTTAGATCAAGAGAAAGAAAGAGAAGAACTACTTCTTTTAGAAATGGTATGTTGCTTTCACTCACGCTCACGTACTCACTTTTCCAACCAATATTAACTGTTTTGTAATTAAACTTAAAAAATAATTTATTTCAATTTCATACTACTCTTTTTTCCTTAAAAAAAAACAACTATTTTTCCCCCTCTTTGCCTAAAGAGTCTTAATTTTCTGAAATCTGTTCTTCTATCAAATGGAAGGAAAACTATTATATATTTGAGAGCCTTTGGAAAAAAGCAATTGACAAACAACTGCATATGTTTAAAGTGCAGTATTTGACGAGTTTTGACATGTTCGCAAAACCATTGCTGCAATCAGAATATAAAACATTTTCATTCCTCCAAGTGTCTGCAGGCCCCTTTGTAATCCATGTCATCTGCTACAGTCCCCATCCACCTCTGACCTAGTTTCTGTTACTATAGATTAGTTTGCATTTTCTGTAATTATTTAAATTTAACTGTGTATTATATACTTTTATTGATCATGCCTCTTTCCATTATAGTAATAATTTGAGATTCATCCATGAGGTTGCATGTATCAATAGGTCATTCCTTTTTATTTCTGAGTAGTAGTCCATAATAAGGATATATCACAATTTATTAATCCTTTCGCCTCCTAGTGGGCATTTGGGTTACTTCTAGTTTGGGGATATTACAAATGAAGTTGCTATGACATTAGAGAAGTTAGTCTTCAAGAATATTAGTCTTTGCGTAGACATATTTTTGTTTCTCTTGGGTAAATACCTAGGAATAGAATGGCTGGATTAATATGGTATGCTTAACATAAAAACAAACAACGTGGCTTGGCTCCTGTAGCTCAAGTGGCTGAGGCGCCAGCCACATACACCAGAGCCACATACACCAAATCCAGCCTGGGCCTACCAAACAACAGCGACAACTGCAACCAAAAAAAAAAAAAAAGTAGCCGGGCATTGTGGCAGGCGCCTGTGGTCCCAGCTCCTTAGGAGGCTGAGGCAAGAGAATCGCTTAAGCCCAGGAGTTGGAGGTTGCCGTGAGCTGTGATGTCATGGCATTCTACCGAGTGCCGACAACTTGAGGCTCTGTCTCAAAAAACAAACGGGTTTTCCAAAGTGGTTCTAGCTTTTTTCATTCCCGTTGGCTACTGTGGAGAACTTTAGTCATCCCATATCATCTGTAATGCTTGGTATGGTTAGTGTTTTTAATTCTAGCCATACAGTGGGTATGTAATTGTATCTCATGGTTTTTAAAATCGCATGTCCCTGATGCCTACTGAATCTATAAATGTATATCACTCTTCCAATTTGGGAAATTTAGGCCATTTTTTATTTAAATAGACATTCGGCTCCACTTTCTCCCTCTCTTATTTTGGGACTCCAGCTACACATATGTTAAATCTTTTATCACAGTTCCATAGGTCCATGAGGCTTTGTTCTTTTTGTTTTATTTTTTTAAAATTCTGTGCTGAATAACTTGTTGGTTTATCTTCAGTATTACCAACTTCTTCTCTGTCATTTCCAAAAAGCTGCTGAGCCTGTCCAGCGAATTTTTAAAATTTCCAATATTGTATATTTCACTTCTAAAATTTCTATTTGGTTACTTTTCACATTTTCTATTTGCTGAAAATTTATGTGCTATGAGAGATTAAAAACTTCAGTGGAAATTCTTTGAAAGGGAAAGTGCATTATTTTGGCAGTCTTCCAAGATGGAGGTTAAGTTCAGGATTGGCAGTTGTAGAAGCTGTACAGAATAAGCAGGCTCTCAAAAAATTTCAGTACGAAATAACCTAAGCCCAAGACAAAAGCCAACAATAGAAAAAGACCCGCAGGTCATCCTGATATTGGAGTTAGGCAAACAAGGACTCCAAGATAACTGTGATTAATATGATCAAGACAATACAGGGAAAGATGGAGAAAATGGACAATTCTCTTAAACTCACCTAATAATATTTTTCAGTTTTTATGTGTGTTGTGCTTTAGAATTTCCACTGGACTCTTTTTTACGTGCCCCAGGTCAGTGTGAAAATTATCAGTTTTCTCCATCCTTGTCTTTATTTTACATGTGTACTTGAAAAGAACGTTTGTTTTCCCCTTGTTGAATGTGGTGTTGTTCTGTGAGTGTCGGTTGTGCCACACTTGTTCAGAAGATGCTGTGTTCATTGATAATCTTGCCTATTTGTTCATTTGGGATAAGTTTTGGCAATGTTTTGTTTCTCGATATCAGAGCTGGTTATTACGGGTATATTTACTTTGGGAAAATTCAGTGAGCTGTAAACTTATAATTTGTGTACTTTTTCTATGTATGGTGTACTTAAGTAAAGCATTTGAAAATATAAATATCTAAGAAACTGTTTCTTTTTCTCCAAATTTTTTTGAAGCAAAATGTCAAGTTTTGCTATTTAATGGTCAGAAATTGAAATGACCAATAGTAAGAGATATTTTGCTAATGAGAATTGGTAAATACTTTCTAGAAAATAAAGGTTCACTACAATAGTGATATTAGACTCATTGTTTTAGTCCAATAAACCCCCAACAGCACAATTGTGTGGATGTTAAAAGACCCAAATCTTCTTTTAGACATTTTTATGAACCTTTCTTTGTATCTCTCAAGCTTGATTTCTCAGAACAATTTCTTCAATGTATTTAGTTGTAAGTTTAATTCTAAGATACTGTTTTAATAATAGGAACAGTTAGAAAAGGAAAAGCAACAGAATGATGGAAGGCCCACGAGTGACAAAATGTTTGAAAAGAAACGTAAGTAGTTCTTCTGTGTCTTCATTGTTCAGTTACATAATTATGTTGCAACCCGGTATTCTGAAAGACCATGCTGACTTTTTAATTTGACATGGAAAATTGCATTACTTTCTTTCATTTTTCAAAATTTGTTTTTGAAAGTCAGGGGCTTCATGTGGTACAGATGTTAGAAATGCATGAATACAGTGTGGAGGTTCAGATCCTTTGAAAAAGGAAAGCTTACAGTTTGATTGCAGCTGTGAGACTGTCAAATTGATTACTGAATAACAAAGATTGAAATATGTAAATTTATAAATTAAGAATTCTTAGAGAAGAGAATTCTTAGCTAGGGATAGAGATTCTTATTCTCTATATTATAGATTTATGGAGATTAATTAAAGAACTCAGAGGAAATTATAGACCTTAAAACAGAGTTGTTTTTTAGGTAGAGACACTAAGACACCAACACAAAGTCTGCCCAAGATCCCTATTTCTGTTCCTGGACCCTCCTCTGCCACCCCATCGACAAGTAAGAGAAAAGTTCTTTTTATGTTCTTTTATACATCTTTCACTTTTCAAAAATTAATTACAGGCGAAGTCCCTCTATAAGATGAGATTTATTATTCTAAAACAACTTTGGCCTTCTATCATTAGTTGTTTTGGTGATTCTTAATGGGCAGTATGGGTGAGAAATACTCCAATCAGGTCAAACTAGGGAAAGAATGCTAGGCCCATCTGTGTTTTACTGAAAATGTTGGTAGTTTGGGAGGGAATGTGAATTGGGGCAACTAAGGATGAACTGAATGTATTTCCCTTTTTTTTCTGCTTATTACTCTAGGCAAAGAAATCAAGAAGTCCAAATTGATTCGAAGCCAGTCTTTTAATAATCAAGCTTTTCATACAAAATATGGCAACTTAGACAAGTGTTCTGGGTATGATCTAGCAGCTGTTCACTTTTTCATATAATTTTTGATTTCATAGTCATACAGCTTTACTTATGTGAAATAGTTACATTATTATAACAATTAGGATTAATTTTGAGTTTTTATAGGCCAATAACTTGTCAATTTTCTTCTGTAAGTATTGTTAAAAATAATTGGAGTCTCCTAATTTATACAAAAATAGGTTTCCTGGCATTTAAGAAGAACACTGCCATGACAATATTTAATAACATCATGGAATCCATATATCATTTTATGAGGAAGGTGGTGTCATATCACATATGCTACGTAACTTTTAAATGGGTATGAGTATGCCCCATTTGGTATTAATATTGTTTACATCTTTAAAAAGCTACTGGAATGTTTGTATAATAAACCAATCACAGCAGGGTTCTCCTGACAATAGATGAATGTCTGCTTTTCCCTTTAGCCTAGGAGACAAACTATAAACAGTTAAGACCAGGACGGAATCATGTAAATTAAATCACCGTGATTATAAAAGCCCAAGTGTTAGATGACTGAGATTGTAAGCAGCAGGTTCTTGTATTTTAAACCAAATCATGTTCTTTTCTAGTAAAAGTTCTACAACAGGATATACACCTTCTGTCTCAGGGCTAGGAAAGACATCTGTGCTTTCACTAACTGGTAAGTAGCAATCTAAGCGCTACCTAGCTTAGAACATTGCTGACCATTGCTAAATTTAATAAAATATGCTTTCTTTAATTGATCTATTATTTATTTCTAGATACACTGTTTTTCCTAAATTTGCATCTTTATTTTATCCCTAAGAAGTTGAACTTTTCCCTAGCAATTGAGAAATACTTGACTATACTATTGTGGTTTTACTGTGTCAAAACCCAGACTTTAATATTTTTAATAGAAAAAAGGAAAAAGATAGGATATGTTTTGCCACAGTCTAAGGACCTGCTGAGACATAGACTTAAGTTCTTGTAGCAGTTTTTAAGGATATTAAAAACAGGACTCTACTGCAAATCATCTCCAGCTAAACATTTATAGTATTATGTATTTGAAAATTTGTATTGGAGTCAAAACTTCTGCGAAGGGCCATATAGTACATACTTTAGGCCAAATTGGTCTTTATTCACAGTTACTTCACTCTGTTGTGGTAGAATAAAAACACCCAGAGATAGCATGTAATGACTGCATATGGCTGTGTTCTAATTAAACTTTATTTATTTACAAAGACAGGCAGTGAACAAGATTTAATCCATAAGCTGTGATTTGCTGACCCTCGTTCTTAAAATAGAATATATAAGATTCTCCATATATATGTATATATAATCCATATATATTTTATATACTATATTGTGAAAAATTGCTAGTGACTAAATTTGTATTTTTAACTTTCTACCTTAGAAATATTGGTCGAAAATTGTAATGCTGACCTATGGTAATTTTTTTAGTATAAATAGTGAATCTGCTGAAAGATCTGAAAGTTTTAAGAGCTTTGGTATAGTTCCTTTTTAGATTAGATTTTGAGTAGTCTGTCTTTTCTTATTACTGTGTTTTTTAACTTCTCATGAAGAATATATGTATTCATTGGTTATTCTGTAAAAAGTATTTTCATTGGCCAGAACAGAACATTTTTCTAACATTAAAGTATTAACATTTATATACAATGATATAAAGTGACTCTACAAGGTAGACTATGAGTGTCATAAGAAATGATTTGAGTTGGGCGGTGCCTGTGCCTCAGTGAGTAGGGCGCCGGTCCCATATACTGAGGGTGGCAGGTTCGAATCTGACCTGGCCAAACTGCAACCAAAAAATAGCCGGGTGTTGTGGCGGGCGCCTGTAGTCCCAGCTACTCGGGAGGCTGAGGCATCAGAATTGCCTAAGCCCAGGAGCTGGAGGTTGCTGTGAGCTGTGACACCACACAACTCTACTGAAGGCGACAAAATGAGAAAAAAAAAATTATTTGAAGCTGGGCATGGTGGCTCACATCTTGCACTATGAGAGAGAAAGGCAGGAGGATTATTTGTGGGCAGGATTTCAATACCAGCCTGAGCAACATAGCAAGACCCCATATTTATAAAAAATGAATAAATAAAACGTTAGCCAGGCAGAGTGGCATACACCTATAGTACCAGTTATTTGAGAGACTGGGGCAGGAGGATTGCTTGAGCCCCAGGAGTTTGAGGTTACAGTGATCTATGATAATACCAATGTGTTCTAGCCTAGGCAACAAAGTGAGACACAGTCTCAAAAAAGAAAAAAGAGAGAAAGAAAGAATGTAATAACAATAGGAAGTTGTTGAACTAAAATTGTCATCATATTTTGAATTCAGGGTTATAAAAATAAAACTTTTTTTTTTTTTGAGACAGAGTGTCACTATGTTACCCTCAGTAGAGTACTATGATGTCACAGCTCACAGCAACCTCAAACTCTTGGGCTTAAATGATTCTCTTGCCTCCCAAGTGGCTGGGATTACAGGTGCCCTCCACAATGCCTGGCTATATTTTGGTTGTAGTTGTCATTGTTGCTTGGCAGGCCCAGGCTGGGTTCAAACCCACCAGCTCCAGGGTATGTGGCTGGTGCCCTAGCCTCTGAGCTATAGGCACTGAGCCAAAAAATAAAACTTTTGATTATTTTTTATCTTAGCAAGCAGTCAATCCTTTAGGAGAGGTACTAAAGAACATTCAGAGTTTAAAAACTTTATTTACAATGTAGAATGGCTTTAAAAATTATAAATATATATGAAAAGCCAATTTGAATTAACCCAAATTGGTGTTAATAGTGCAAATAATTATAGATGCCCATAAGTGCTTCTTCAAAGTTAGGTGGAACCCATATATCTTTTTGACAATTTCTTCATCCAGCTATAAATGAGCACATTTATTCATGAACTTGTAACAATTTTTGTCAAGAAATTTCATTACCTAAATCATTAGGATATTGATTCAGATCTGGGCATGATGGCTCACACTTGTAATTCCAGGACTTTGGGAGGCCAAGGTGGGAGGATTATTTAAGGCCAAGAAGATCAGCTTGGGCAATATAGTGAGACCCTATCTCTACAAAAAATAAAAAATATTGGCCAGGTGTAGTGGTGTGTGCCTATAGTCCCAGCTACTCCAGCCTGGGTGACTGAATGAGATCCTCTCTGAGGAGAAAAAAAGAATATTGATTCAGAACTGTTTTCTTTTAAAGTTTTGTTATGTACATTAATTTCTTTAGTTTTTACTTTGATCGCTAAGTCACCTTAAGAAGCGAGAGAGTGGATAAGATCTACAAATCCTAAAACTTTACATCCAGGTTCTTAAATAAAAGCATATATTTTATAAAGATAAATCTTTTATTAAAGTATTTGAAAAATATTCTATCTTGATGGTTCAGTATTATTTTTAGATGAGGGAGAACTGTAGTTTAAAGTATCTCTGAGGGTTCTTGGTTAGAAAAATGTGCTTATTACTTATCATTATGTATTATGTAATGAAATACAGACTGAAGAAAAAGTCACTATAATTATACATGTTATCTATGAAGAGAAATTGGAAGGAAAATGTCTTTTAACGAATGTATTAGGTGTTCACATAAAGAAGACATCTTATTTAATTTGGGACTCAGAATGGGCTTCAAGATGATTATATCATTTGAGATGCACCTTATCGTATGCTAGGATTTTGGCAGGCAGAGATGTTTATAGAATATCATTCCATGAAGAGTATAGGTCATCAACAGGGGAAGAAATTGCAGTGTATCCATTATTGGTGGGCATGGAAATCAGTGGAACCCTTTTGGAAAACAGTTTAGCAAGGTTCATCAAAAATTCTAGTTTTTATAATGCAGTTTAACTAAAAATAATCCATTTCTAGTGAATTGTCATGAAGTAATAAAATAAAATACATGAAAATATGATTAAATGTGTCATTTGTACCCCTTTGTCAATATAGTGAAAATGGTACTTCTTTGTCATTCTCCCCCAAACCCATAATCCTACTCTATTCTTAAGAAAAGGAACAAGAACATTTTATTTATTTTTTTATTATTATTCTTTTTTGTAGAGACAGAGTCTCACTTTATTGCCCTCAGTAGAGTGCTGTGGTGTCACACAGCTCATAGCAACCTCCAACTCCTGGGCTTAGATGATTCTCTTGCCTCCTCCTCCCAAGTAGCTGGGACTACAGGTGCCCACCATAATGCCTGGCTATTTTTTTATTGTTGTTGTTGTAGTTCAGCCAAGGCTGGGTTTGAACCCGCCACCCTCGGTATATGGGGCCGGCGCCCTACTCACTGAGCTACAGGCGCCGCCCATAAGAACATTTCAATAGAGGGGCATTCTATAAAATATTTGACTAATACCTCTCAAAATTGGTAGGGTCATTGAAAACAAGAAAAGCGAGAAACTGTCACAGCCAAGGAATGCTTAGGGGGGAACTAGTAAGTGATTACCCTTCAACCAGGACAGATATGTCCTGCAGGACTGTTATGTTAATATGAGTAATATGATATCCTGAATGCAATCCTGAAATAGAAAAAAATGCTAGATAAAATAAAAACTATTATAGATTTTAGATAATATATTAGTATTTTCTCATTAAATGTAACAGGTGCACTCATATAGCACGCTAATGTGAGGTGTTATTAATAGAGGAAAGTAGATGAGTGGATGTAATAAATAAATGGAAGGATAGAGCATACTTATGGACTGGAAAACTTAAGGTTGTTATGATGTCAGTTCTTTCTAAATTGATCAAGTGATGTAATCCTGATTAAAATTCTAGCTATCTTTTTGAAAAATGTATAAGCTGATTCTCAAATCTATATTGAAATGCAAAGGACCTAGTATAAGCTTTTTCAAAACAATTTTGAAAAAGAAAAAGTAGAAGAACTTAACTACTTTATTTCAGTACTTACTACAAAATTTCAGTAATCAAGGCAATGTGTCCTATATTGTCATGTATGGTCGGTTGATTTTCAACAAAGACTCCAAGATAAATCAATGGTGATGGGACAGTGTTTTCAAAAGTCGTGCTGGTTGAACCAGTATCTCAAAGACATAATCTCTCACCCAAGAAGAAACAGACAATCTGAATAATCCTATATCTATTAAAGACATTGAATAAAAATTAATAACCTTCCAAAACAGAAAGCATCAGGCCAAGATGGGATCCCTAATGAATTCTATCAGATATTTAAGGAAGAAATTATACCAGTTATCTAATCTCTTTCATAAGCAAGAAGTGGCAGGAATACACCATAACTCATTTTAGAATGAGTCCAGCATTACCCTGCTACCAAAACCAACAAAGACATTTCAAGGAAGGAAAACTACAAGTGAACATCTCTCATGAACACAGATGCAAAAATCCTCAACAAAATATTAGCAAATTGTCTCAGTGCCTGTAGCTCAAGGGGCTAAGGCATCAGCCACATACACCAGAGCTGGCAGGTTTGAATCCAGCTCGGGCCTGTCAAACAACAATGACAACTACCACTAAAAAATAGCCAGGCATTGTGGCAGGTGCCTGTAGTTCCAACTACTTGTGAGGCTGAGGCAAGAGAATTGCTTAAGCCTAGGAGTTAGAGGTTGCTGTGAGCTGTGATGCCACGGCACTCTACCCACGGTGACAGCTTGAGGCTCTGTCTCGGGAAAAAAAAAAAAAAATTAGCAAATTGAATCCAACAAAATGTAAAAAGAATTATACATCATAACCAAGTAGAATTTATCACAGGTAAAGAAGACTGGTTCAACATTTGAAAAATGGTAAATGTAATTCATCACACCATGAGGCTAAGGAAGAAAAATCACACGATCATATTAATAGGCCTGTAAAAAGATTTGACTGAAATCCTACACCTATTCATTATAAAAACCTTCAGAACATTAGGGATAGAGAAATATCCTCAACTTGATAAGGAGTATCTACAAAACAGAAACTAGAAGTTTTTTCACTAAGATCAGGAACAAGGCAAAGATGTCCCTTTCTCACTACTCCTTTCCAACATGTACTGGAAGTCTTAGAAAAGGAAATAAAAGATACACTGATTTGGAAGAAAGAAATAAAACTGTCTTTTTAAATAGATGATGTGATTATCTATGTAGAAAATTCAAAAGAATTGGGTAATTTCTGGAACTAGTAAGTGATTATTGCAAGATTGCAGGACCAGGACAGATATGTCCTGCAGGACTGTTAACAAACAACAGTCAGTTGCTTTCTTATCTTCTGGCAATGAACAAATGGAATGTGAACTTAAAAACATAATACCACTCACATTAGCACCCAGAAAAATGAAGTACTTAGGCATAAATCTAAAAAGATCTGCACAAGATCTATATGAGGAAAACTACAAAACTCTGATGGAAAAAATCCAAGAACTAAATGTACAGGCAGATATTCTATTTTAATGGTTAGGGAGACTCAGTATTGTGAAGATATCATTTGATCTATAGGTTCAATGTGATCCCAATCAAAATCCTAGCCAGTTATTTTGTATATATCAATAAACTGATCCCAAAGTTTATATGGATAGCAAAAAGACACATAATAGCCACCACAGTACAAAAGAATAAAGTTAGAAGATTGATACTAGCTGACTTGAAAATGTACTATAAAGCTATAATAATTAAGGCAGTATGGTAATGGCAAAAGAATAATCAGAAAGATTTATGGAACAGAATAGGGAGGCTAGAAACAGAACCATATAAGTAGAGTCAATTGATCTTTGACACAGGAACAAAACAAAACAATAGATGAAAGGTAGTTTTTCAACAAATGGTACTGGAACAACTGAACACTCACATGCAAAAAATAATAATAAGATACAGACTTTACACTCTTTACAGAAATTAATTAAAAAAATCAATCACAGGTCTAAATGTAAAATGTAAAACTATAGAACTAGAAGATAACATAGGAGAAAATCTAGATGACCTTGGGTCTGGCAATGACTTTTTAGATACAACGTCAAAGGCACAACCCATGAAAGGAATAATAAGCTACACTTCATTAAAATTAAAACTACTCTGTGAAAGACTGTCAAAAGAATGATGAAGTGAGCCACAGATTGGAAGAGGATATTTGCAAAAGACATATTTGATAAAGGACTGTCATCTAAAATATATTTTTAAAAAACCTCTTAAAACTTAATAGTAAGAAAACTAACAACTTGATTAAAGTATGGGCAAAGACTTGAACTTCACCAAAGAAGTTATATAGGTGGAAAATAATCGTATGAAAAAATGTTCCATATGTTGTGTCATCAGAGAAACAAAAGGGGTGGAGAACCTACAGTCTTAGGGCCACACATGGCCCTCCAGATCCCCAAGTGTGGCCCCTCGACCAAATCCAAACCACAGAACAAATCCTAGGAAGATCAGTTTGCCAGTTTCTTGCAAAACTAAATGGACTCACCATATGATCTAGGTATCAAGCTTCTTGGTATTTACCCACTGAAGTTGAAAACTCACATCCACACAAAAACCCATATATGAATATTTATAGCAGCTTTGTTCATAATTGCCAAAATTTAGAATCAACCAAGATGTTCCTCAATAGGCAGATGGATGAATAAACTATGGTACATCCACACAATGGAATATTATGCAGAGTTAAAAAGAAATGATCTATCAAGCCATGACAAGACATGAGGAACCTTGACTGCATATTACCAAGTGAACGAAGCCAATCCAAAAAGGTTACATACTATGTGATTCCAACTATCTGACATTATGGAAAAGGCAAAACTACGGAGAAAACAAATAGGTCAATAGCTGTTAGGAGTTGGGACAAAGAAGGGATTGAATAGGCGGAGCACAGAAATTTTTAGGATAGTGAAATCACTGTATGATGCTGTAATGATAGATACATGTGATTATACATTTGTCTAAACCCATAGAATGCACAACATCAAGAGTGAACCCTGCTCGGCGCCTGTGGCTCAACGGGCTAAGGCGCCAGCCACATACACCTGAGCTGGTGGGTTTGAATCCAGCCCGGGCCGCCAAACAACAATGACAGCTGCAACCAAAAAATGGCCAGGCATTGTGGCGGGTGCCTGTAGTCCCAGTTACTTGGGAGGTGGAGGCAGGAGACTTGCTTGAGCCTAGGAATTGGAGGTTGCTGTGAGCTGTGATGCCACAGCACTCTATCCAGTGACAGCTTGAGACTCCATCCCAAAAAAAAGGAGTGAACCAACAGTGTCACATCACCAAAGGAAAAACAAAATTTTTTTAAAAGAACCCTAATAAAAACTAGGAACTCTAGGTGATAAGGCATCAAGGTCAGTCATCAGTGGTGAGAGAAGTTGATAGTGGCAGAAGCTATTCTTGTGTGGGGGAAGGGAGATAAGAGAAATCTTTGTACCTTCCACTCAATTTTGATGTGAACCTAGAACTGTTCTAAAAAACAAATTGTTAAAAAATGGTGCTTGAACCGTTAGATATCCATATTAAAAAAACAACCAAAAAACTGAACTTCAATTCTTATCTCACACTATGCACAAAATGAACTCAATATGTATTGAAACCTAATGTAATAAAAACAAAAACTAGTACATTTATGAAAATATATAAGGAAGTCTTTGTGATTTGAGGCTAGGTAAATATTTCTCCTAACCATAAAGAAAAATATTAACATATTGGACTTTATCAAAATGTAAAACTTCTGGGCTTTGAAATAAAACATTAAAAAGATAAAAGGCAGAGCTTAAATATCTGTAATACACATACTGGAGAAAGGAATTGTATCCAGAATACACAAAGAAGCCTTAGAAACTAACTTTAAAATGGAAAAAAAAATTAAACATAAACTGCACCAAAGAAGATATGCAAATAAATATATAAAAAGATGTTTAACATCCTAATTGTTAGGGAAGTGGAAATTTAAAAGCAATAAGAACAAATGCGTGCAAGGAATTAACCACTTCACACCCATTAGAATGTCCAAAATTAGGAAGACTCACAGTATCAAATATCAAGACTCACATGGAGCAAGTCTCCAGAATCTTCATTCTGTAATCCTCATACATTCCTGGTAGAAATGCAGAAAAAAAAAAAAAGTTTAAATAACAATTTGCCTGCTTTTATGAGATTACATATATGCTAATTATATGATCTAGCAGTTCCACCAGTAGGAATTTACTGAAAAGAAATTAAAACTATGTCCACACACAGACTTACACATGAATACACAGCAGCCTTATTTGTAATATATAAAACTTGGAAAAAAATCTTGATGCCTATCAACTGATATTATGGTTAAAGAAATTTTGGCATATCCATGCAATGCCAGTCGGAAATAAAAAGAAATGGAGTACTGATGTACACATCGTGGAAGAATCTCAGAATAATTAATACTGAGTGAAAGAAGCCAAACAAGAAAGTATATGCTCCGTGATTCCAATTTAAAAAAATTCTACAACAGGCAAAGTTGACAGGGGGCAAGTTAATGGAGAGGTATACACGTCAAAACTTTAGCATTGTACAGCTTTTTGTATGTAAATTACACCTTTATAAAATCAATTTGAGGCTTGGCACCTGTGGCTCAACGGGCTAAGGCGCCAGCCACGTACACCTGAGCTGGCGGGTTCGAATCCAGCCTGGGCCCGCCAAACAACAATGACGGCTGCAACCAAAAAATGGCGGGGCGTTGTGGCAGGCGCCTGTAGTCCCAGCTACTCGGGAGGCGGAGGCAGGAGACTCGCTTGAGCCCAGGAATTGGAGGTTGCTGT
>CAUYRH010064781.1:0-16391 GCA_963574655.1 Perodicticus potto | reverse complement strand
TAGGCGATTCTCTTGCCTCAGCCTCCTGAGTAGCTGGGACTACAGGAGCCTGCCACAACCCCCAGCTATTTTTTTTGTTGCAGTTTGACCAGGGCTGGGTTTGAACCCACCACACTTGGTATATGGGGCTGGTGCCTTGTCCCCTGAGCCACAGACGCTGCCCAATACTTTATTTATTAAGAAGGTGCTATTCCCATCCTTAGTGGGCAGAATGGCAAAAAAATGACTTTTTTCCTATCTTTTCTGCAGTGTGATGCAGTGAGTGTCCTGGAAAAGGAGCACGATTACAGGGATGAGCATTTGGACTTCATCCAGTCACACCTGCGGAGGTTCTGCCTCCAGTGTATCCTTGGAACATTGTGTGGGGCCTGGACCTCAGACTTCCCTCTGAATGAGACATCTTTAAAGAGATAAGCACCTCCTGAATCCAGAATAGTCTTCTGCCAGGGAGAAATTATATTTATCTTTTTACTAGTTTTATGTTATTAACTCACGCCTATTTTTTATCACCTTTTATTTTATTTATTTTTTTGAAAGTCAGTCAAGTTTAGCAGTGGGGAGTTGTATACCAATTTTTGTGGCACTAATATTGATAATAAGTTTTGATAACTCTCTGTATGGGAACCAGCCAGATCATATGTTGGTTTTGTTGTTGTTTTTTAAGAGACAGGGTCTTGCTCTTTCATTTAGAGTAGAGTATAGAGGCATAATCATGGCTAACTGTAATTTTCTTCTCCTAGGCTGAAGTGATCCTCCTGCCTCAGCCTCCCGAAATACTGGCATTACAGGCATGAGTCACCATGCCCATCCCAGATAACTTTATTTTTGATTTTGTACATTTTGCAGGCTTTCATATTAAGAAACTGATGTTTGATTTGTTACCAAATTACTTATCATGTTGTCTTAGAAAGATAAACTTTATTTCAAACTTTGCTTCGATGCAGAGAAGATTAATTACCAGTTTATCATTTTATATGCTGTAGGTTTTTCCCATATGTTTATGTTTTGTGCTATCTATGAGAAAGATGCTGTGACCACAGCTTTTTGAATCTTTCTTTCTGTAAAAAGCTAATAGCAGTTATTGCCCTAGTCCTACACCCTAGAATAGGGGTGAGGAAGGGGTTCCTACTGTTTCCCTTGGACCCATTAGCTTGTTGACACCCATTCTCATAAAAGGTATATTTAATGATGCACTTGGTCCAATTTGAACATCTGCCTGGGAAGGAATCTGTGTGCCATGATATACTGAGGGTATTTTCTTGGACTAGTAGTCTAAGCTATTTACTTGACTTTTTTTTTTTTTGCAGGTTTTGACCGGGGCTGGGTTTGAACCCGCCACCTCTGGTATGTGGGGCTGGCGCCCTATTCCTTGAGCCACAGGTGCTGCCCTATTTACTTGACTTTTGGGGAAGTAACCTGAGGGGTTAAGACAGCAGTTTACATGTTAAAAAAGAAGAACTGCGTACCCCTGTAGCATCAACATGTTTTTTGCCTTTGACTTGGTTCATCTGCTACTATTACCTTTGTAATTTTAAAAATTTTAATAATTTCTGTTACTCATGTATTGATCAAAACTGATCCACCTAGAGTAATACTGTGAAGATTGTACTTGTATGTATTTGATTTTGTCTCCTACAGTGAATTGGTTTTCCTTAAACAGATTGATTAGATGGAGCTGCTTTGATTTATACATCAGTGAAGGAAGAGAAAAACCTTGATTTGTTGTTTAAGTATATTGTTCATAAAACATACGGTTTCCACTTCACCACACCTGCCTTAGTTGTGGAAAAGGATGCTGTTTTTATGTGAGTTCTTTATAGGTGATGCTTTCAGATTTGCTTTTTACATTATACCCTTTTAATCAAAGTTCCTTTTGCCTGTGTCTTGTACAGCCAGCTTTCTCTTGCTGCCTTGGGATAAAGTGCTTGGGCTGTATCTCACTGGTGATAGATAGACCCAGCCTTCCCTGTCTGCTACTGTCCAGATGATGAGGCATTCTTCCTGAAGGAAGTGGGTGGTGTGGTCAGAGCTTCTTCTGTTTTCTTCATTGAGTGCAAGTTGCCAAAACTTAAGCCAGCCATTTTTGGCACTTATTGTTAACCCTGGTAAAATGCTGACTGCAGGGGAAGTGTAGGGGATTGCACTTTGGGATCCTGATTGTCTTCTGTTAAGGCATCTGCTCTCTTGTCATCCTTGTCAGCACGGGCGTTAGATACTCTGAATGCTTATTGTGTTTCTGGCATTTTGTGTTTGGGAGCCACTGGAGTCAATTGTCTTTTTTTTGAGACAGTCTTACTCTATTGCCCTAGGTAGAATTCTGTGGTGTCATAGCTCACCTCAGCCTCCCAAGTAGCTGGGACTATAGGCACCTGTCACAAAACCCAGCAATAAATAATTTTGTTTGGGGTGGGGAGTAGAATCTCAAAAAAAAAGAAAAAAATGAAAGGAAAATTATATTTGTTTATTCAGCAAGTTTTACTCAGCCCCACCTGGGTGCCTGGGTTCTCTGCTGGGACATAGAAATGAATGAAATGTGAATGATATGTGGTCTTTGCACATGATGATGTAGGGACCACACAGCTGAAGAGGGGAAAGGCAGTGAAGATGTAGTGGAGGAAGTATAGCAGGGAAGGCAGAGATACTTCCCTGATACGGTGTGATCTGGTCCAGACCTGTCCAGATGTATGTATCCCAGGCTGACTAGAAGTGGGGGTAGGGGGACCAGCCATGAGAGGCTAGAAGTGTGAAAGCCAGGAGCTACCAGAGAACTGAGTATTTTGCCTCTTGCATGTTTCAAGGAGAGCCTTACCTGGTTACTTAAAGACACCATGCCTATGGACATGGCCTAATTTTAGAGAACTGTGCAGAATAGTCAGACAGGCACCAACTCAGTGAGTGACATGTTCTTGGAAATACATAGTTGCCCAGATCTCACGTGATTTGGAGGAACAGAGAGACTGCTTGGATTTGAGGGCGATCTGGAATAGAGAGCCATCTCATAGCTTTTACTGGTTGCATGGGTAATGATAATATCTTGATCACGCTCTATTCATTTGCACCTTTGGTCCTACTGGTAGTTTGCTTGTCTAGGGACTGGTAAAGTCAACAAGGCTGTCTGGGTGGAGCACCCTGGCTAAGAGCCCTTTTCGTCATAGAGCTATGGAGCAGAGGGTTGAATGGAGAATGAGAGGCTTGTAAGGAAAATACAAGCTTTGACATCTTTCAAAGCTGCTTGAGTTCAAAAGAGTATCATATAGGATATTTTACAATTGTTACCTACAAGAGATTCGGTTGGGAACCCTAGGCTGCAGCTTAACTTAATGGAACCTGTGTACCATCTTGCCTGGGGATGTCAAAATGGGTAGCACCCATGTCGGAGCCTCAAGGATTCCTTGTACCCCTTTGGTTTGGGGCCCAGGGTGGACACAGCAAAGTTAATGAACCAGTCCATAAAATAACCATTGTTAGAAGAGTTCTCAGAGAAAGAAACAGCCCACAGAAGAGCCTCCAAGCCAAAGCCCAAGAGAAATAGTCCCATCCTGCCCTCTGTCAGGACAGGGCCCCACTGTGTTGTTGCTTTTCCGGATAGAGTTGTGGGAGAGCTCCGAATACTTCAGTGGGACAGCATGTGGAGTCAGATTTCCTACTGGCTCCTTAAGCCTTGGGCCCATGAACTCAGGACAGAGGACCTGTGTGCTCAAATGATGAATTATACCTGCAGTGAATTTTGGCTTGTCTACCAAAAGCTGCTAACCATATCTTGGTGAATAGGATCTTATCCAAGAGTCCTCTCTAACCCTGAAAGTGCTCTGAGTGTGTCCTAAGGCAGTCCCAGGAAAAGCAAGTCAATCTCTGTCTCTTTGCCTTTAGACCTGCAGGCTGGGACAATGAAAAGAAAATAGCTATTTTACATGAAAATTTCACAACTGTGAAGCCAGAAGATGCATACGAAGATTTTATTGTGAAACCTCCAGTGAGAAAGGTACCCAAATCAATTGCTGTAAGAGTTTAGGTTCTTTCTTTTCTTTTGATTAATGTCAAAGAAAAAAAAGGAAAAGAGGTTAGGTGTTTTTTAAAAGAAAAAAAATAATAACCTATAAAGAAACAGGTCTTACACATTACATCACTTTAGAGGGAAAAAGGAACCCAAGGGCCTTTCTGTTCCTCTGTAAATGAGGTCTAGTGTTCCATGAGTGTCTGAGGGTGGTGGGGTAATTGCATTGCCCTGTGCAATTGGGTGGTGTTTCCCATTAAGCCCTACCAGTGCTGCCTCTGGATTACTATTACTAGATCCCCTTACTCATGTAATCTGCTACAGACCTGTTCTGGGAGGAGGTGTTTAGAATCTGTAAAGACTTAAAAATGCCAGTTGGCTACATGCCACAGCTACTTTTGGGAGAAGGTCTGTGACAGACCAGAAAAAATGTAACTCCGCAGTCTCAGCAGGGATCTCTGAGACCCATGTTGAGGCCTGAGCCCAAGATTCTTCTTTCAGCATGAATTTTGACAGTATTTGGGAGTGTTCTTGGCCTGTAGCCACAAACGTGTGTGTTGCTTCACAGCTGGTTCACGACAAAGAGTTGGCAGCTGAGGATGAGCAGGTGTTCCTAATGAAGCAACAGGTAAGAAGATCAGTGAGGTTAGAACAGAGAGGCCTTCTCATGCATAAAATACCAGTGCCTACAAAATAGGCTTGGGGGTGTCTGCATGTGGGGAATCACAAAGAGCTTGCAACAGTAGAGGAGCTGACACAGACCTCCTTCTCATTTTCACTATTGTTTCTAAGCTTAGTAGGTGTTGGACCACCTGCCTGCCTTGCTCAGTCTCCTACGGGGATAGGCTTAGTATCTTTTTAGGTGCTCCTCACTTCCATTATTTCCTGTAGTTTCACACAGCCCTGTGCATGATGGCAGGTGATGCCCATTTTGTAGGTGAGGAGAGTAACTTCCCCAAGCTGACAGATCAGAATGTAAACCTAATCTCATTATTTCTCTTTTCATCTGGACTGTTAGACATGTAGTGGATCTGCCTGATGGTACAGGCAGGTCCACAGGGGTTTTGATGATTCTTTTTCCAATTATTCCTCCTTTCTGTGCTCTGCTTGCTTGCTTAGTTTCAAAACTGGTTTCTTAGAATATTTTTTCACCATACACCAAATTGCTTAATTTAAATTTTTCACGTATATGATGTGAAACACAGGACTTGGTTGTTGTTAATGGTGCCCTCTAGTGGAATACTTGGAGGAAATTTTTTCCAGACCTTCAGTGCACTTTGCAGGCCTTGATTAATGGCCAGTTTGTCCCTCTCTTTGCAGTCACTCCTTGCCAAGCAGCCAGCCACGCCCACAAGAGCCTCCGTGAGTACCTTACACTAAAGAGGGTCAAGGCCCAGTGTCGTGGGTGTCTTCAGACTTCATACAATTTGTAGAAGCTTATAATTGCGTGGGCTTTCATATTTTCAAAGGGAATTTGGTTTCCCTAAAGGCCTACAGTCAAGAACATAGTAGAAACTCAGGAAATGTCTGATGAAAGACTATAACTCTGAGAACTAGAGTGAGCTGTTGTCATTACCCTGATATCTCTTCTCTCAGGAGAAACAGGTCTAGGAAGTGCCTGAGCTGAGAGCAAATTTCTAGTCCTGCACTGTAGCCTGTGAAAACTATCCTACAGAAGCATATCTTCATTTTTGGAATATGTACTTTTGTTATTTTTATGTCCATGTATGACCTTAGCTGGTTTTGAACTTAGGAATCTCCTGCAAGAGGACCCTCTGGCTCTCCAAGGACCCAGGGCCGGGGAGGACCCACTAGTGTGCCTAGTGCCTCTCCAGGAACATCAGTAAAGAAGCCAGACCCAAACATCAAAAGTATGTATCCTGTCTCTGTGGAGAGTAGTTTAGGCCTGAACCATGAAGGAGCTGGGTAGCCAAGTCTGTAAGGTGAAAGCTGGGCTGTTTATTCTCTTCCCCAATAAGGGCTGCTTTCCACTTCCCCTCTTCCAAAGGTAGGAGGTTTATAGTTGGCAGGGAGCAGGGCCTGTTCATTTGTTGGGATTAGTGTCCCATGCACCTCTGTGAGACTTCAATTTGGCCTTACACATTCCCTCAGAAAAGAATACAAAATAGGAAGTCACTTTAAAATGTGTATTTGGAATCCTTAGTCTTGTTTCTCATTATGTTTATATTATAAACTATTATATTGCTACTATTTATGAATTGTCAGATATTTTTTCCCCTTCAGTTTTCTTGTCAAGCTCAATTACTTATTAGTTTAGCCATTATCCCTGTGGCTTAATGATATCCAATGATACTGGCTGTAATAAAGTTTTATTAATTCTTGCATGTTTGATGAGAGTATCTCTCTGTTTAGGATGTGAGCTTTTCATTGCAGATTTGGAGTGTGAAGGGCTCATAGAACTTTGAAAAGCACTGCCTCGGGGACAGGGAGATAATATAATAATAGGTTATCTATTTTGCCCCGAACAAGTAGAGAATATAAGCATATTTCCATTTGGTAATCATGCCAACACATGGCCATAGAAGCCATGTATAAGGAAGGATTCATAGTAACTGAATGTATTATCAATGTCCTGAAAAAATGATGGACACAAACGGCTAATTCCAAGCTGAGAACTGGGGGTTGCGGGGGTTGTTTATAATTAAGTCATCCACTTTATGTGATTTTTTTTTCCTTAATATTTCCTTAGATAATGCAGCAAGTGAAGGGGTGTTGGCCAGTTTCTTCAACAGTCTGTTGAGTAAAAAGACAGGTTCTCCTGGAAGTCCTGGTGCTGGTGGGGTACAGAGCACAGCCAAGAAGTCAGGTATGGAAGAGCCTTCGGAGACCTGTGACTCTTAATGGTGGAACAGTGCTGAAAGGATAGAAGCGTACAGGAATGTCTGCCTTCACTGACCCAGAGGCAGGCAAGATTGTCTCGTTTTACTGAATAGTCAAGCAAGGAAGCAGACTTTCACTTTATACTGAGCAGTGGGCCGTGCTTTCAGTGAGAACACGTTATAACCATACAGGTTTGCTTGATGTATTTAAAGTGGGGTCTGTATGCTATATTCAGGTTCTCAGGAACTGGCTATTAGGTGAATTGAGTTATAGCCTAAACATGGCCCTGACATAGGAGCTGTATCCATTGGAGTTCATGGTCATACTATTGACATTTTATTTATTCTGTTTAATTTTCTGTCATGAGAGTGTCTGTGATGCTGTAAGGATTTTTGTTCACTGCACTAGAGCCTGTGATCCTTCACTGTGTCACTGGAGGGTCATTGTCTCCTCCTGTGACACACACACACCCTTCCTCCCTTTCTTTTTTTTTTTGTGGTAGAGACAGAGTCTCACTTTATAGCCCTGGGTAGAGTGCCGTGGCATCACACAGCTCACGCAACCTCCATCTCCTTAGGGCTTAGGTGATTCTCTGGCCTCAGCCTCCTGAGTAGCTGGGACTACAGGCGCCTGCCACAATGCCGGGCTATTTTTCTGTTTTTTGTAGTTTGGCTGAGGCCAGTTTGAACCTGCCACCTTCCGTATATGGGGCCAGCGCCCTACTTGATGAGCCACAGGCGCCAGCCAAAAGTTAGAGTCTTTGTAATTTCCTGGAAAGTTCTTAATCACGACCTTTTATTTATTTATTTATTTATTTTTTGCGGGTTTTGGCCAGGACTGGGTTTGAACCTGGCACCTCTGGCATATGGGGCTGGCGCCCTACTCCTTTCAGCACAGGCGCCGCCACTCTTCCTCTCTTTCTGTGGTGGCTACCCACCTATCATTCAGTGTTGGGTAAGTCAGTGTATCTTCTGAAACAAAATAACCAAATTCCATGAGAATTATACATTGTCCCAGGAAGCTGGAGGACATTTAAAAAGCTTTCAATTTTCCATTGGCCATAGGGATATTAATATGGTGTTTTCCTTAATTGATGTTTCTGAAGCAAAAGAGACCTTATCCTTGGGACAGCCTGGGATTCCAGTGGCTCCTGAGTTCTTATAAACTTTGAGTCTGGTCTGGTGGCCCAGGTTGTGGGCTGGTAGTATTATTTCCCAGTGGGAAATAGGAGTCCATTTCCATGCCCCAGGTAGTATTTGACAGCAGAAAAATTTGAGTACTGACTTTGTGCAGAACTATTTAGCTGTAGTCTTATATTCTTATTGAAACATGATGTTTCGAGGCTACCCATCTGGGTCAGTCTAGAAAATTGTAATTTGAAACAATCTCAGCACTTGTTTGAGGCAAAGAAAATACTTTGCTGTATTGTTGAAACTCAGGTACCACTTACAGAAAGATTGAATGAGTGCACAGGGGTTGGGTGGTGAGAGATTTTCAGAAAAGTCCTTGTGTTTGGCACAAAAGCCTGCTGGACAGCAGTCATGTAGGAAACACTGATCTGTGACATTTGGAATTAAGAAGGGCCAAATTAAGGTCTGTCTCTTTATTGCAGTGAAAATAGGCTTTTTTTTTTTCTTTTTTGTAGAGACAGAGTCGTACTCTATCGCCCTCCGTAGAGTGCTGTGGAGTCACAGCTCACAGCAACCTCCACCTCCTAGGCTTGAGCGATTCTCTTGCCTCAGCCTCCCAGGTAACTGGGACTACAGGCGTCCGCCACAGCACCCGGCTAACTTTTGATGCAGTTTGGCTGGGGCTGGGTTTGAACCCGCCATCCTCGGTATATGGGGCTGGCGCCCTACTCGCTGAGCCACAGGCGCCGCCCAAAATAGGCTTTTTTCATTCTGACTGAGGATACTAGCAAATAATTACAGAAGTCTGTATAATTTTAAATTCTAACTTTAAAAAATTGTTTTTTGGGCTGGGTGCAGTGGCCCACACCTATAATCCTAGCACTTTGGGAGGCTGAGGCAGGAGGTTTGCTTGAGGTCAGGAATTCAAGGCCATTCTGAACAAGAGTGACACCACATCTCTACTAAAAATAGAAAAATTATCTGGATGTTTTGTCAGGCTCTTGTAGTGCCAGCTACTTGGGAGGTTGAGGCAAGAGGATCACTTGAACCCAGGAGTTTGAGGTTTCTGTGAGCTAGGCTGAGGCCATAGCACTCTATCTTGGGCAACAGAGTGAAACTTTGTCTCCAAAAAAACAACAAAAAAAGTTGTTTCCTGTTTCATCACTGCTTTGCTTTTTTTTTTATTTTTAGGACAAAAGACTGTGTTATCAAATGTTCAGGAAGAACTGGATAGAATGACTCGAAAACCAGACTCCATTGTAACAAACTCTTCAACAGAAAACGAAGCTTGATCCTCCTTAAAACATGCATATGTCCAATGACCAAATAACTATGTATATTGATCTGCTAAGACCAGGATTTTTCTGATATGGCAATGCTATCAGTTTTTTGGGGCAGGGGAGATGAACTTAAAAACAAAACAAAACAAAACTTCATTGGCTTATCTGAGTGTGAAATGCACATTTAGGAAGGTTATATGTCAGATTCCTTTGTTAAGGATAACCCTTGGACTCTTGGGCACATGGCTGTCTTGAGGGAGGCAAGCACAGCTGGGCTTCTTATGGAGATGAAGGTAAGAAAGAGAGCCCACTTTTATCAGGGTGGAGCAAATGAGACCAGGAAATCATTGATCAGATGGTGGTTAGTCTGACCAGTTTCATGTTACCAGATTCACTTGTTCTTGGGAAGCAGATTAAGTAGCAGAAAGTCCAGGAAAGAGAATGACTAAAAGGAGGAATGAAAGAAGTGATGGTGGGGAAGCTGAATGTTGAGGGAGGTAGAGGAAGGAGATGAGCAGTGTTAGTAAATACTGTGTGTTCAGTAGACGTCAAAGAATCATTGTTGCAGACTTAAAATAAAAAGCATTTCCAAACTAAACATGAAGCAAAACGGGAATTAGACTTGTTCTGATTGCATCTTTACTTTATACGAAAGATGTGTTGATTGGTGGGGGGGCACCTGAGTCAGGTGAAGCTGACCCAGGGTAGGAACAATGGCAGCTGCCCACCACCCATGTGCTTGGCCCAGGCTTTGTCTTCGTGGGAGGTGCTGGGCTCCACGTATGTTCATCATGGGACAGACAGTCACTGTGGGGTAGGTTCTAAGTCAGCAGTTATAAAATTAGTTTACTTTGAATTGTGTTTTTTTTTTTTAGATAGCTCTTGCTTTTTTTTCTTTTTTTTTTTTTAATAAGAAGTAACCTTTTTTTTTTTTTTTTTTTTTTTAAAACTACCATAGGCTGGCCTACTAATAGACAATGAGTGATTGATCTCTCATTTTGCCATAATGCAATGTGGTACAGAAAGTTTGGGGGAGGTTTTTTAATATAATTGCACTCTGGTTAATTGGTTTGCACCAGTCTGCCTTACAATCTGTGGGAATCTTCACGGAGTTTCAGTGATACAGAAGGGTCTTGTCCTAGCTCCCTGGTGCGATGATTGCTATCAGATGGACAAATAAGTGTGAATGTTTTATATTGAAAATGGAAATGACACATTTCTCTTATGTATTTTTCATAATTTGTAGCTCTTCTTTTTCTTATGGAAGTAAGAGTTTCAGGTTTCTCCCCACTTAAGGCACTATTGTCATGTCACACCATCATCCTGGAAATGACTTTTGTGGATTTGAAATGGCACTTTTAATTTTATATATGACACAGAGCGTTTAAATGCAAACACTACCGTGAGGTTAATGTATAAAATTTTGTTGTCAAACCAAGGGAAAAAAACCACAGTTCACTATGTGGAGTTTACTTTTTTTTATATGAATGTTTGTTGTACTGTGTCTGAGAATAACTTCCCTAATGTCATTACTTTTACATACCTGATTGACCACTAATGTAGTACGGGGTGTAACTTAAATATCCTTTGTTGTATAACAACTGTTAAGATTGTCTTGAATTGCTTTTGTAAAGGTCTGAACACTGTTAAGGAGAAAGTTGAGTATTTACTTGCCTTTCTGACAAACAAAAACATGTTTCTTGTGCCAGTTTTATTGTTGAAATACTATATTTTTTCCTTTTTTAATTCAGTTTTTTTTTTTTAAACAAATGTATTATTGCTTCCAGTTACCAGATTGTCTAGATAATGACAATAAACGGACTGTGGAATGATATTGTGGTGTAGTGACCAATAGATGTCGTACAGCTTGTGGCCACACTAAAAGTGGGTCATTTAATCCCTCTCTAGCAGCTGGGGCAAAATAAGTAACCTCAGAAACAAGGACTTCTTAGAAAGGCACATGCCTAGGAGGGATACAGTGTGATCTTAAATTCTAATGCAAAATTTTAATTTTTTGTTTATTTTTTGTCATTTAAACTGATAAGCACTTTTTGTGTCAATATAAAATGTACTAAAACTTTTGAAATGTTAAGACACCTGTCTTGTGAAGGAAGGTTTTTTGGAGACCACTTTTATTTTCTAATGACAAGTGGATGCTCCTAGTATCAGAAGAAACTGATACTTAGTGTCATGTGCTCAGTGGTTGCCAAAGTCTACCAACTTTGGGCTACAGGGTTTTTTTGGGGGGGGGGAATGAATTTTGTTATTTGGGGGCTTTTAAGCATTGGAACCAAAGGCCAAATAATGAACAGCCTTTACTTTTTAAAGTAAAATTCATTTTATTTGCAGAATACAATTGTATGGTAGACTGTTGAAGACAATTTTATGCCTATTTATACACATCATAATGATTATATTTGTTTGTCTTTAAAATTAAAAAACATTCAAAGAAAAATAAGCCCAACTTAGAGGATGTGGCCCAGATAAAGGCCATGAATTGGTCTTTCCTACAAATATAACAGGTATGCTGCTAGATTATTTTATTTTGTTTGCACTTTTTTTGATTGGCATTTTAAAATCAGTATTTAAACTGAGGACATTATCGTGTTTTATTAATTTAATGAAGTTGAAAGTGACTGCTCTGTACATCATGACCTTAACAATGTTGATGCTGTAAGTGAAAGTTCACTGTCTATATACTAAATTTATTGGTGTTTTTAACTTAAAATTAGGACTGCAGATTGTCTCCCACCAGCCTCAGTCCAGGGGTGTGGCTCTATCCAGGTGCAGTATGCAGTCATGTGGAACCTTGCTTTCTAGTGCTGGAAAAAAAAGATGTCTCTAATTTACTGGCTTCAATAAACATGAATCCAGACTGCTTACAATTTTTGGTGACTTTCTTTGTGATAAATCATCCCCCTAGAGAAACATTGAATTGTCAGCTAATCATATGAAGTATTTGATTATGCAGCTAAAAATGTTTTCTACTCTTACTTGAAAGAGAAATAATCAGAAATTCTGAAAAGAATAGCACTATAAAACTGCATTTCAAAGGTTGTAGAGTTCTGTGTGTAGAGTGCAGTGGAGTTTGTAGTTGCCAAGTGCATTTTCTTGCCTTTTGAATTAACTTTTCATTGTCTAAATTGGGCTGAGTTCTCTTCACTTGTTTAAATGGAACACAGAAAAATCTGTTCAAGAAATTGGATTCTTTATAGTATGTGAATTACATTTATAATTATTATACCCACTTTAGGCAGGTGAAATTTTTTTGGTTTTTAAAGCTGATTTATCATGTACATTTTTTCTGAACTTTTTATTTTGAAGAATTGTAAACACAGAACAGTTGAAAGGGCATAGTGAACACCCGTCACTTATATATTTTTCTTTTTACATAGTTTCACCAAGTTTTAACATTGTCATATATGCTTTCGTTCTCTTCCTCTCTGTCTCCATCATCCTTTGTCATATTTGTGTGCATTTACACACATGCTCATACTTTTCCCCTTTAATCATTTAAAATAAGTTTTAAACATTTAGCGTATTTCATCACTAAATCAGATGTGTTTAGGCCAATTACAGAAAGTTTGATATCCTGGATTTGCCTTATTTCTTCATAATTGGACTCCAGTTAAACATATTTTGCAAGGATGCTTCATTCTACAATAACAGGCTGTATATGTTCCATTATGTTACATCAGGTTGTTCCTGTTTAGGAATGCTGGATTTGATTCCTTGGGTAAGGTGGTATCCTTCAGCTCTTAGTCTTTGGGGTAACACTGTTGAATATTTAGTCTTCAGTCACCTTTTACTTACCCCTTAAAGCATTCACTGTTGCCTAAATGAGTTATCACATTAAAGTTTCTTTAAGGGTAATTTTCTTACATCATTTTTTCTACATGTATTGGCATTCATCTGTAAAGAAGAGTTTTCTTCCCTCTGCCCTTTTGGGTTGTTATCCCTATCAATTCACAGGTTTTGTTTTGTTTTGTTTTTTTTTAATTAAAAGTGTTATGCTCTAATAACTGTCATTCTTGTTAATACTCAAATTGCCCCAAGTTTGAATAAAGGGAGCCCCTTCAACTAGCTGTTTCCTTTTTATTGAGGTATAATTAACATAAAATCCATTATTTTACAATGTACAATTCAGGGGTTTTTAGTATATTCACTGTATTGTACAACCATCACCATTACCAAATTCCAGAACATTTTCATCACCCCAAAAAGAAGTCCCATTCTGCTTTCCCCTTATTCCCTGGCAATAAGAAATCTGTCTCTCATGGTTTCTTGTACCCTCAATGAATCCCCAACAATAAAAAATAAATAAATAAATACATTTTTGAATTCCAAAAAAAAAAAAAAAATCTATATGGATTTGCCTATTCTATTCTATTCTGTTGTATGTAAATAGAATAATATAATATGTGACCTTTTTGATTCCAGCTTCTTTCACTTAGTATAATGTTTTCCAGGTTCATCCATGTTGTCATGTGGATTAGTACTTTATTCCTTTTAACAGCTGGCTAATATTCCTTTGCATGGACAAACCACATTTTGTGTATCCATTCATCAGTTGATTGATAATTACATTGGAGTCACTTGTGGGTTATAACACTGCTGTGAAGCTTTGTATATACTTTGTGTAAACATGTTTTCCTTTTTTTAGTACATATATCTAGGAGTAGAATTGCTGGATCATATGGTAATTCCCTATTCTAACCGTTTGAAAAACTACCAGACTATTTTCCACAACAGCAGCTTTTTTTATTCATTCATTCATTTATTTATTTATTTTTTAAACCTTTTTTTTTTTTTAACATCTTCATTTATTTACTTTTTGCAGTTTCTAGCGGGGGCTGGGTTTGAACCCACCACCTCCAGCATATGGGGCTGGTGCCCTACTCCTTGAGCCACAAGCGCCACCCCACAGCAGCTTTTTTTAAAAGCAACTGAACTATTTTAGGTATTTAAGGGTTCCAATTTCTCCACTGTCTGGTCAGCACTTACTCTCTGACTAATGATGTTGAGGAGCATCTTTTGATGTGCTTATTGGCCATTTATATCTTCTTTGGAGAACTGGCTATTCAAATTTGTTAATTGGTTTTTTGTCTTTGCAGGGTTTTTTTTTTGTTTTTTTGGCTGAGACTGGGCTTGAACCTGCCACCCCCCGGGTATATGGGGCTGGTGCCCTACTCCTTGAGCCACAGGCGCTGCCCAAATTTGTTAATTTTTTTTGAAACAAAGTCTCATTCTGTCACTCTGGGTAGAGGGCTGTGGCATCATAGCTCACAGCAACCTCAAACTCCTGGGCCCAAGTGATCCTCTTGCCTCAGCCTCCCAAGTAGCTGGGACAATAGGCAACTGCCACCATACCCAGCTAATATTTCTATTTTTAGTATAGATGGTGTCTCACTTACTCAGGCTGATCTCAAACTCCTGAGCTCAAGTAGTCCACCTGCCTTGGCCTCCTAGAGTGCTAGGATTATAGGCGTGAGCCACTGCACTTGGCCCTAATTTGTTAATTTTTAAGTTTTTCTTTTTTTGAGACAGAGTCTCACTATGTCGTCCTCCGTAGAGTGCCGTGGCGTCACAGCTCACAGCAACCTCCAACTCTTGGGCTTAAGTGATTTTCTTGCCTTAGCCTCCCACTACAGGTGCCCGCCTGGTTATTTCTTTGTTGCAGTTGTTTAGCTGGCCCAGGCCAGGTTCAAACCCACCACCCTCTGTTGTATGTGACTGGCACTGTAGACACTGTGCTATGAGTGCTGAGAATGTTAGGTATTATTATCCATTTCTAGAGGTTATACCACTCTGCATGTTTGTCAGCAGTTGTGCAGATTTTTAATTGATTGTCATATTTTGCCATAAAAATGAGTTTAGGAAGTTTGCTGAATATCTGGGGGGAATGTTTTATTTCGTGATACTAGCAGTACCATTGTAATAGCACATACTTTTATTAGAGATTGGTGTATATCAGTCACTCCTCTAGATAGTTTATTCAAATTGATTTAATGTCACAACTTTGAGGCAAGTACTGCTGTCATCTCCATCTTAGTTTCCAGGTAAGCCACAGATAGACTAAGTAGCTACTAAGGTCAGTGCCAGAATTTGAACCTGGCCAATCTAGCTTCTGAGTTTGAGCTGTGCTGGTATTCACTGTGTTCATTTAATGCAGATAGAGAAAACAGGTCAACTGAAAGTTTTCATCTGTGATCCTAAGCAGCTGTATGATGCTGGCCTACCTTTTGCTTTGCCATCATGGATTTTTGGTGGGCAAAAATGACAGAGAATGCATCTGTGGAGAGAGTATCCATTACACAAAGAGGGAGAGCCTCCTACAGTCCCAGGTATATTGCTGGGAAACGCAGGTTGGTGCACTTGCCACTCCTATCTTGGAAGGACTTCCTCTTAAGGCATTAAGTGCTTTAGGGTCACCTGTGACCAGTGCTCTTGGCAGGCTCTGAGACAGACTTTGACCTGTGCAAATGTCCGAGCTTGAGTATGAGGCTGGAAGGCTGGCCTGCTGGTTTAGTTGCCACAGGGCAGTCACAAAGGCTGACCTCTGGATTTCCTGTTCTGCCAACTCTGCCTTGGGAACAACACATGGAGCCAGGCAGCTGGGGTGTGGGGCATGGGTGCTGATGGGTTCCAATCCTAGTGGATTCTCTAGCAAGGGCAGTGTAGACAGATGAGAAATTGATCAAGAAGCAAAGCTGGAAAATAACCAAAACTGGGAAGCTTTGCCCCTTTAGGCCTCTTTTCCCCATCTTTGTAAAGTGAGGGTAAGATTTCTTTCCAGTCATTGAGGACATTAGAGGAAGTACATGTGTCTGGCATAGGGAGGGTTTTCAGCGTGATGGCTGATCCTAAAAACATCTCTAGGAGGCTCAGCGCCTGGGCTTAAGCGGCTAAGGCGCCAGCCACATACACCTGAGCTGGTGGGTTCGAATCCAGCCCTGGTCCGCCAAACGACAATGACGACTGCAACCAAAAAATAGCCAGGCGTTGTGGTGGGCGCCTGTAGTCCCAGCTACTTGGGAGGCAGAGGCAGGAGACTCGCTTGAGCCCAGGAATTGGAGGTTGCTGTGAGCTGTGATGCCACGGCACTCTATCCAGGGTGACAGCTTGAGGCTCTGTCTCAAAATGAAT